>JAAEAF010003997.1:0-27820 GCA_011037195.1 Triatoma infestans | reverse complement strand
AAATCTTCTGGAACTTCTTTGATTCTTCTAGAGAGAACTAGAGAGCCGCCAGCGGTACTTGCCTTCTCTCCTAGATGGCACCACTGGCTGCGTTACAATATTATTGAGTATTGACTCTATATTCCTCTTATATTACTAGAATTATTGTCTAGCCAGACTAAGTGAGGAAGTAGAGGCAATACATCATCTCAGAGCTAACAGCAACGGATATGGAGAAGAAAAGAGGTAAATGGTCAGAAAAAGGTTCGGAGAGCACCTTGAAGTCGTAATCGCAGCTATAAAATTTAGTGGAACACAACTACATTTACTACCAGCAAAAGTAAAATTACCATCGTAAAATCTGGCACAATCATGGAAATCTGATAAAAATCATGGAAATCTGCCACTTAAAATGATCAACTCATGGTCATCACACATTTCTAGAAACAATTTACCTGAATCATTAACAACTGTGTCTCTTGATTGCTAAACCATCTACATTTATAATTGCCAACATATAAATCTTTTGGAATTACTTGAGAGGAATCCACTCTTATGTTACAATCACCAACCAATAGTATCTTGTAATCAACATATTCCTTCAGATAATTATTTAACTTTAAAAAATCCTTATTCCATATAGTAGAATTTAACTAAATTGGTACTATGTGATGGATGCCAGAAATATAGAAATATATTTTATTTGTAATATCAAGAAAAATCTAACATTCGCTGGCAAAAAGGGTACAGTCAGGTAGAAGACTACAGTTTTTAGAAAGAGTTCAAAGGACCTGGTTAGCTTTGTCTTTTAGGGTTCACGAACTTTGTCTTTTCACCCCCTTCTCACAGGGGAAGATTTGTACTAACAAGAGAAGGCATTCTTTCAAAACAGTGTGAAACAGACGCCGAACCCGAACACTTGTACCAATAAACATCAGTGGCAGTTATAAGTTAGAGCATAAGAGTTGTGCACTTAATCTAGATAAATAATTGATTTATAAACATACCTACTGTGTTATTGAAAAGCATTTGAATTTCTTTAAAGATAATATATTTAATTTAATCTACCAGTGTTTTCTTAAATATTTCTTATTACTTCTCTTCTCTTTGAACATACACACAAGCCCTTTACTAAACCGCTCACGCCACAAGCTACCACTACAATACAACACATTACACCAATTACATTTCATTGTGCCAGCAGTTTGGGATATTATCAACCAGAATCCACAAATTAATAAGTGTGTAAAATTTTCAATTTACTAACTAAACAAATTATCCATCCGATAATTTTATTACTTTATTAATAATATTTTCTCAGCGGAAATATCTTAAAATTTCCTATAATTGAACTTTCTATTGAATTTCATTTTTAAAATTTTGTATTTGTACCACTGTACCCTAATCCCTTGTGAATTTCGAATTTATGAGTGCTCTTAATAGATCGCAAATTGTAAAAATATTACGGGACCATAAACTCTCTCAAAAGGGCAACTTAAATCAGTTACGCAGACGTCTTGAAAAATATAATCTTTCCCAAGGTAGTAATTCTCCTGTTTCCAAAATCTACAAGATTAATGAACAAGATATGGGCATCGACGCTGCTGTAGAATATTTACTTGCTCAGCAGCAATTAGCCAATCCTCCTGCCATCCCCAGCAATCAACCTGCTAGCCCCTTGAGAAATTTGCAATTAATAAACAGTTTGCCCACATTCGATGGCGAAAGTGTTTCAGATTTCCTAAACCAAATTAGCCATTGCGCTAGCCTTTCTGACTGGGACGACGGGGCAAAACTAAAAATTCTTGCACTTAGACTCTCAGCTTCTCCAAAAATATTTTATGATACGCAGAAAGCCGAATTACAACGCCAGGGTACAATTATAACGTATCCTCTAATTTCAGAGCGACTTCTAGCCCGATTTCGTAAGGAGAAAAACCCTCTAGTCCTCTTACAGCAAATGACTAATATTCAGTCTAAATTAGAATCTGACAGAATTAGACACATCCAGTCCGCCAACCAACTGCAAGTATTTCCAAAGGGAAATAACAAAAATATACACAAATATACCTGCACATGCAGCACTTAATAAATTAGACTCACAAATATTATTTCAAGATAGATAAGAAATTAGTATCTAACACTTAATAAATTCAACATTCAATTTTCAAATATCACTCAAACGCACCAATTTAGTACTATTCGCTAAGTTCACTAAAAACCCTGCAACTAGCCACAAAATTTCAGTGCTACCTCGCGCACACAATACATAACACAATAATACATTGAATCTCTTGAAATTATTCAAAATCTATCACACTTCTTAATTCTACATACTACACCACATGTAAATGTTTTTGCAGATTTAATGATGTAAAACATTATGCCTATATTTGTTTGATATTTTTGATATGTTTGTTTATGACATATGTATTTTTGATATTGATGTCATTTTTTTATTGTATTTGATTAATTAATTAATTTTTTTCAGTTTGCCTTAAAAGAAAATTGAATAATTTACATTATGTTTGTAATTTGCTTTGTCTATCTCTGTATTTTAATAATAATTTTTATAATATGTAATTGTTTTCTAATATTGATAATTTATGTTCAAGGTATCTAGAAAACGCAAAATATTTAAAGTAACTAATAGCTATGAAACGGCCGAAATACGTGTGCATACCCCTCAAAGCTAGATATTTCATCTTCACTTCTTAGCTTTAATAATTTTTACACTAATACTTGTTGAAATTATTGAGTACATATCCAATAATGTTTTTATGTTAGCTGTGAGAATTTAAATTTATATAACCACTCTTTTGCAGATCCAAACATCTTTTTATCATCTACAACATTGCATGTGCATGAATGTAATTACATGCATATGAATATAACTGCATGTTAGTTGTAAAAATTTAAAATTATCTATTATTCATTTATCTGTAATTAAATATTCTGTATGAATATCATTTATGAATTAATTCCAGATACAAAGCGTTTACGAAAGCGACTCTTTATCTTAGTAATTAGCTCTCTTGTGTTTTAAAAACCTTATTCAATACCCTTCCTGCATTTTTTTTTGTATTGTTAATCACCACACTAATAAATAGATTTTCATGGTAATATATTTATATATGATTTTGAAAAATATATGAAACATTATTTTGAATTTATAAATTTATAATTACACTTATTCATTTAAATTTGATTGCTATTAATTTTCTATAAATGTATCTATATGTTAATTTGTTTTTGAATTATTTAAGAATTTTTTTTCGTTTATATAGAATCACGACAAGAAAAACTTATGCATATAGAGTCATAACAAAACACACATATGCATATAGAAGAATTCAAGAAATGAAGAAAGTACATGCATCCCTACAGCGCCATCCTCAGAAGCCTACATTGATCGCCTTGCCTATCCTTTCTAATTACTTCTTTCTCTGCAACACTCTCATTCGCAAGCAGTGATCGCATATCAGCCTGGTAGTACCACCAGAGCAACACTCACACATTCAAGCAGCGTTTGTTCCAGAAGAAGATAACTGTAGTCTACCATACACAATTACCTTGCAGATGTTGCACATATGCCTCTCGTGCCGAAAAATTTCTCCAGAAGGGGGATAATGTGATGGATGCCAGAAATATAGATTTTATTTGTAATATCAAGAAAATCTAACATTCGCTGGCAAAAAGGGTACACATAGGTGGAAGACTACTTGAAATATATTGAGTTCAAAGGACCTGGTTAGCTTTGTCTTTTAGAGTTCACGAGCTAAGTCTTTTCACTCCTTCTCACTGGGGAAGATTTGTACTAACAAGAGAAGGCATTATTTCAAAACCGTCTGAAACGGACATTCTACCAGAACACTTGCTTCAGGAATCGCTCTCTTGAACTCAGTGCCAGTGTTAGAGATTAGCATTTATTCTAGATTAACAATTGTTTTAATAAGCATGTAATTGTGATAATGTAAACTAATTTAAATTCACTTAGAGATTAATATATTTATTTTAAAAACAGTGTGAACTCTTGATTATTTCTGATACGTCTCTCTTAAACATATATATACTCACAAGCCCTTTACACAATCGCTCACGCCAAAAGCTACTACTACCACAGTCTACAACACAACTACATCACATCACACCAATACATTTTAAGTATAAGTAAAATTTCCTCATGTATTTTAATAGAAATCAGGTCCACTCCACGTAAATTGTAAAAATAACAAAATTTAATATACTAGATTTAATAGCATATAATTTTCCACCTGATGCACGCCCAAATGTAGACACTTTATTTGCCGACATCCAACACAATTTATATTCAAGAATAAAAATGATTGCAAAAACTGAAATTAATCTCTGTAATAAATGTCTCTAGCAAAATCATATTGTTTTAAAAATTTTACAAATAACGGGTCAGCTGCTTTCGTTTTAAGCCTATTAATATTATAAGTAATGAAGGAAACACAAGAATCAGAATCAACACGCTTACCGAAAACCTGCCTGCAGACGAGATGATCTCAAGAAGTTAAAGATGTATGTTGAACAGCCAAAGGATTCTGAATCTTAGAGGAAGTGGACTTATTTGAAAAATAATCCTCAGGAAACGAGTCTGAAGACAGGACCGAGAGAAACTCAGAAAGATCCTCTCCAACCAATTCACTAATCCTTCTAGTGCCATCCTTACGTCCAAGCCTCAGGCCAAACAACATATGCCATTCAAACATATTGTTTTTAATGAAGAGACAATCTGCGAATAAAAAATAAAAAGATAAAAATATACTCTCCATGACACACTTCTCCGATTAATTTCCTTTCTTAGGAGTAGAAGCTTGATTCTTCTTCTTCTGATATTATACGGTAAATCTTGATGAACTATCATACCAGTATTTTTTAACTTTTTTACATTGGCTATAACGGACAGCTTATCTTGATAACACAGAAATGATATCTTCAGAAATCTATTGAATTGTTTATTACGGCCCAAAGGAAAAGCATGGATGAAACTAGGATTAACTTTTACATTAAGAACTTCAATACAGAATTTACTAATAAATTCTGAAAGATTATGCTGAGAGTTGTAAATAAACCCCTTAAAAATAACATTAGATCGCCGAGATCTCATATCTAATTCATCCAAACGTTTTTCCTGATCAGCATATTTTTCTTTTAAAAACTCCACCTCCTTATATAGCTCCAGTTTTTCTCTTGAAGTCTGACATTATCTTCCCGAATAGCCTGAACAACATCGTTTTTCATCCAATAATTGGTTCATTACAGCCTTCATCGTCTCTATGAACTGACCTTTACTCATCATATTCCCCTCCTCAGATCCCAAAAAAGACTTTTTGTTCTCTTTAGACAGTTCAGGAGAGCAATATTTGGAAATTATATAGCCTAGTTACTATTAGGGAATCATAAATCTAATCAAAACGACAGACTTTTATTAAAAGGAATTGTAATTTTTGACCATTGGAAAAGATAGAATATTTAATGGAGCTTAAAATTAGACTTTTTTATTGATGATGGCAAAGAATTGCAGAGAGAAGCAGCAAGGACAAAGTAAGATCTGTGGAAGATAGAAGTTAGATGTGAAGGAAAGTTTAAATGAAATGGAATGTAGAACTGGTATATCTAACTAGTGATGTGGTTTCAATTGAAATAGAAGTGCAGGTAGGCAGGTTGTTTGACAGAAAGGATAGCATGAAAAAGGTAATGACTTCTGGACGATAAATTTAACCAGATAATCTATTATTATTACGCCATTTTAGGGGATATGGGGTCAAACGATACATTTTAAAATTAAAAATACTTGCGTTACATTATGCAATAGAGTTTTCATATTAAACTTTTGAGATGTTATCGTAAACTTCCAATACAATTATTAAAATAAGAGTTACACAGAGACTGTTACAGAGGAATAGAAAATACGAGTATATCCCCTATTTCTTTTTAAGTAAATAAGAATTCTTAAAAAACCTTTACGACAGAAGTCAAAAAATTATCGTTCATGATTAATCTGATTAACAGTTACATCAGATATTTTGATGTTTTTTTATAAATTTGATTTTAGATTTATTTATTAAAATACAAGGAATATGATTAATTATAATGTAACCGTTTATTTTATTTACATTTAAAATTAATTTAGTTTGAAAACCTGAATGGTGAACTAAATTTGTTACGCAATTAATCTGGAAACACGGTAACCCATTAGCGACTAAAGTTCAATAAACCTTAATACTGAAAATCATCAATTTGAATATTTTCAAATTTTTGCAAGGGAGTACAAAATGAGTGAATAGGAGAGAGAGAGAGAGAGAGAAAGATATATAATAGAAACTGGTTTCTCAAGAGGAAAACCGGAGGCTACACAAGGAGGTGGAATTTTTAAAAGAAAAATACGCTGATAAAGGAAAACTTTTGGATGAATTAGATATGAGATCTCGGCGATCTAATGTTATTTTTAAGGGGTTTATTTACAACTCTCAGCATAATCTTTCAGAATTTATTAGTAAATTCTGTATTGAAGTTCTTAATGTAAAAGTTAATCCTAGTTTCATCCATGCGTTTCCTTTGGGCCGTAAAGAACAATGCAATAGATTTCTGAAGATATCATTTCTGTGTTATCAAGATAAGCTGTCTGTTATGGCCTTCCAGAAATAATAGGAAGAAATAATGTTTTAAATAAGATCTAAATTCTAAATAGCGGCTGCTTGAAAAATTTAAAAGTTTTCAGATTTTGGAAAAGTAAATTGTGGTTATAACTAATCAAAGGCATTAGAAAAGTCAATATGCATAAGGCAAATAACACAACTTCTAATAGTGATATTTCTTCCATGTCCACTTTTTATATTAATTTAAATCTTCCGAAGTAACGTCATTTCCAGGACTTGTAAAAATTGCTTCTACATTTTGCCGTCAGCGGAAATGGTTCCACTTCATTTGATTTGTAAATTGATTTTTTGTCACCTCTCATTCAACTTTCCAGAAATTATGACTAAGTACTTGGAAGTACCGTTCTGGATGCTCAGCTCTTTCGAATCAAATCAAAGAAAGTTCAAACTTGAGATTCCGTTTAGGTATCACCGTGAGATCCAACTGTAGGTCATCTGTCAAAACTCCCGAACCGGAAGAACCACCTTTACTAAATGTTTTTTTTTTCATTTCTTGAGATTTTCTCGAAAATGGCTCCAACGATTTTCTTAAAACTTGGTAGGTCAACTATACATACAAAGATCTAATATTTTTATTTAAAACATTTCTCTGGAAAAATTCATTTAAGGCCACTTTTGGGGTAGAGGAGGGGTTAAGTTTTCCTCTAAAGTGCTATTTCAGTTTACTATACAATTCTGTCATATAAACAATATTAATTAGAATCAAATATGTTGTTGATATTCCCGAGTTTGAAAAAATCGGATAACCGGAAGTACGTTTTTAGTAAAATGTATTTTTTAGTATGCTGGTATGTTCTCCTAGAATAACTCCAACGATTTTCTTTAAACTTGGTATGTGAACTACACTTATAAAGAGCTACAACTTTTATTTGAAACATTTCTCCTGGTAAAATCATTAAGGAGGTTTTTGGGGGAAGGGCGGGGTTATGTTTCCCTCCTAGAGTCATATCATAGTTGATTACACAATTCTACCATCTACACAAAATTAATTAGAAATAAATAGATTGACGAAATTTCGAGTTTCAAAAAATTAGTAAATCGGAAGTACGTTTTCGACGAACTTCGACGAATTTCATTAAATTTGGTATTTTACTATAAAATTTGTTAATTACAATTTTGAAAAATGGAGTAAGAAAAAGATGTGTGAGTGTTTCACACCAGATTTTTTTTTTTCTTAGTTTGTTGCCGTTTTTTTCTTCAATGGATTCATTGGTTAATATTATACGTATGACCAACTAATCAATTAATTAATAATTAATGAGTTAAACATATGTTTCGATATTTATTTAATAAAGTTGATTATTACATAATATTAAGGTGATAATGTATGTGTCTATGATTTTAAATAAAATCAAAACTTATTGATAAATAACTAAATAAAAGAATGGAATATATTGTTCAAATCCGTGGGGATCATCGTATCTATCCAATCCCTGAAGGCCTTTACGAACTAATGGCTGATATTACAAGGGAGGTAAATTATTTTATATTTCACTTTTATTATCATTGGCAAAGTCCCTATGGCTACAATCAATAAACACTGCATGCATTTTCAATAGATTATTAAAACAATTCACCATAACAATTTCTATTAGAATAAACAGTGTGTTAAACGTTATGTTCACAAACGTTATGATATATCACAAATTTAACTTTAGAGTAGTTGGTCAGAATAGAAGTTTTTGCATACGTTTCCATACATTACATTTCGACAATTTTCTTGTTTTATCTTGTGTAATATATACTTTTGTTGGGGCGCGTATTGGTGTAGTGCAGGGGTGAGCAACCTTTTCAATCAACGGGCCAATTTAAATTTTAAAATTTTTTGGCGGGCCGCACATAAAGTAACACTTATTAATAGTTTACAAAACTTTATTTATAATAAACATTAGAATAAAAAACTATAAAGTTTAAAAAAAAGTAAAGATTTCATATACAAATTTTAATGCAAAATAAAAACAAACAAGAAAAGAACAGAAAAACGAATTTACTTGAAATTTTTAATGAGAAATTTGGCATTGTTTTTTCAATACAAGCTGATCAATATCAGCCGGAATTGATGAGTTAGCTACACGTACGCAGCTCTCTAATCGTGCATCACTCAGTCTTGATCGGTGGTCATTTTTGATTAATTTCATGGTTGAAAATAATTGTTCGCAAACATACGTACTTCCGAACAGAGACATCATTTGCTTTGCATTTTTCGTCAAAAGTGGAAATTTCTCAGGGCTCACATAAGATTATAAAAATTTTTGATGTTTACTGAGAAGAATACATTTTTAAAATCGGTATTGTTCTGCATGTCAAGCACTTCCATTTGAAAGTCTTCGGGAACTTTATCCACATCGATATTAAATGGCGAGGAAAACATTTTCATGAAAACCGCTGTCTTCTCAGCTTTGAACATTTGGAATCGTAATTGAAATTCGTTGATTAAAATGTCTACATATTGTGCGTATTTTTGAGAAGTAGTAACGTTTTCTTTTTCTAAATGTGGAAAGTGAGACACATTATTCTCATAAAAATAAAGAGACATGTAATACATATTAATGTTACTAAACGAAAATGTATAAAAAATGTTTCAAAAAAAGCAATAACCTGACGAAGCCTTAAAAAGAAAAGAAAAAATTCAAAATATAAAACATAAGATTAATAATTTTTGGACAAATAAAAAAGAATATTATTATATTATAAATAATAAAAATTTAATAAAAACAGATACAAACTATAATATTTTTTTTTTTTTTTTTTTTTGGCATAGGTTGCTCACCATTCAGCCAAGTAAATATATAATTGAACTGACTAAGCTCATACAGGCATCATGCAAGCATACTCTAACCTATCATCACATTCTCGCTGATAAATACAAACATTCCAATAAATACAAACGACCTAAGATCTACGCCTAACCAGAAACAACTACACTCTACATTCATACCAACTTTCACACGGTGGAGTGGAGTACTCGATATTCCTCGCACCCCTTCGTACCTAGTCTAGAGTTAAAAACTATTTACAGTATTCACTATTTACAAATACATAACTATTTACAAGTTGAGAAAAAAAAAAAAAAATTAAATAAATAAATAAAAAATAAAAAAAAGGAAAGAAAAAGAACAAAAAGGTAAAATTGAAATTATGTACATATTTATTTACATAAAAGGGAATGGGGTACTCGATATTCCACCACCCCCCATAACACTTATCCTAAAGCATTCATACTACGATCAAGCTAATAAATACATTCATTCACAGTCATACTTCTTAGTCAGTTCAATCAAAGCATCTATCACAAAGATATTGTTAGAGAATATAATATCCTCATAACGGAAAGGAGCGTCTAAATATTTATATAATTCCATAAACATTCTATCTCTTTCTGCTTTATACAAAGGACATGTCATCACTATGTGTTCAAAATTTTCCTCCACATTACATACACTACAATTTGGTGATGCTCTTATATTTATTTTGTGCAAATAAGCTCCACAAACGGCATGGTTCGATCTTAGACGGCTTACTGTCATTACTTTATATTTATTTATCCCGCACCCTTTAAACCATGGCTTTTTTGGTAAGGACTTTACCATTCTTTTATAAAACTTCCCTTTTACTCCATTATCATATTCATCTTGCCATTTTTTAATAATGTTTCTTGTGATAAAATTTTTAAAATCTGAAATAGGTAATTTTATATTTATAGATTCACCTGCCATAGCAGCCTCTTTTGCAATACTATCTACTATTTCGTTATTTTTAATTCCACAATGACCCCTTATCCACACAAAATTCACCCCTACGCTCCTTTCCGTTAGTGTTGATAATAATTCTAATATCTCTTTAAATAGGTGGTTCAGATTCGAGGACTTGCCAATATTAGATAATTTATTCAACGCACTCTTACTATCACTTAATATTGTAAATTTGTTGTGAGATAATGTATTTATATATTTCAATGCCATAATGATAGCTACCAGTTCTGCTGTGTAGACGGAAGCATGTCTATTTAAACTTGCTAATTCGCAAAATTTTTTTTGCGGGTCATATATAGCACTTCCTACTTTATTCTCTAATTTAGAGCCATCAGTATAAATATGATATGTTTGTGGCCAATTTTGTTCCATAAAGTCCTCAAATACTGATTTTCTCAGTCCGATAGGTACTATTCCAAGGTCAGCAGATACTTTAACATCATTTAATAGGCACTCATAATTCATTGTATAAATAGGCAATTTATTACTAGTTTCTATCATACCTATAAATTCAGAGTTTCGTATAAAACTTTCGGTATATATTGGGGCATTCTTTTTTTTCCAAAATGTATTAGTTAATACTTTTTCATTCAAATAACATATTTTCCTACTTATTTTATTATTTTTAATATATACCTGTCGGACATTATTTGTATTCTATACTTTAAGGGTAATTCACATGCCTCCGCGTACAAAACATCTATTGGTGTGCATTTAAGCAACCTAAACAAACCCTTAAACATTTATTTTGCAGAACTTCTAGAGTGCGTATTGTAGTTTTCTTAGCCTGCCCATATAGAAAACACCCAAAATCTAATATTGATCTTATTGTCGATCTATAAAATAGAAGTGAAATTTCTGGATCTGCTCCCCATTTTTTATTTGATATGGTTCTTAATGCATTAAAATATTTCTCAATTTTTACCTCTATATTTTTAATATGCATTTTCCAATTTAGTGTTTTATCCATAATGATTCCTAGAAATTTAGCACTAGTTTCATATGGGAATTTTCTATTATTTAAATAAACTTCTGTAGGAAGATTCAACCTTCTTCTTCTAGTGAATGGGCACAGCACAGATTTTGAATTAGAAATTGTCAATCCATTATCCAATATCCATTGGTTTAAGTTTTCTATTACCTCTCCAAGCGCTTCTTTGCATTCGTTAATTGTACTTTTAGTGACATATATACAAACGTCGTCAGCATATTGGGGTATTTTAACATCCGACCTAACAATAGATTCTAAATCTGCAACATATGTTGCATACAGTATCGGGCTGATAATGCTACCTTGCGGTAATCCAATTTGTGAAGTTTGAGGCCCTACTAGTTTATCATTTAATTTTACATAAATATTTCTATTTGATATAAGTCGGATGATGTTTCTTATAAAATTATCAGGGAAGTTCTGAACTCTCATTTTTTGAGCCAGAATCGGCAGTTGTACATTATCATATGCAGATGAAAAATCTAAGAATAATGCTAAAGTTATCTTATTATTGGTATATCCTAAATTAATATCAGTTGTCAATTGAATTTGACAGGCGTAGACAGATTTCTGTTTTCTAAATCCATACTGACTATCAGGTATTTTCTCATTTGACTCTAGCCACCACTCCAATCTGTTCTTTATCATTCGTTCAAGCGTCTTCATGACGCAGGACGAAAGGGCAATAGGCCGGTAAGAATCACTCTCCGCTTTATTTTTATTGGGTTTTAATATTGGGCTTATTAAATAATTTTTCCATCCATTAGGAAATTCACCTTTCATCCACATAACATTATAAAGTTTCAAGAGATGTGATTTTGCGGGCAATGGAAGATTTTTTATCATAGGATAATGAATTTGATCCAAACCTGGGGCTGTATTAGAATTTTGTTTGATGGCTCTATTTAGTTCATTCAGTTTAAATGGTTTCAGTAACGTATGGGAGAGTTCATTACTACTTCTTGATTAGTGTTAATAAATTCTATATTGTTTTGAACGAAAGGTGGTGCTAATTTATTTAGAAAATCATCAACCCACTCGCCCGGAAATACAGGTTTATACCTATTCGGAGAGTTGGTAATAGATTTAATTTTTTTCCATATATAATTAATGGGTTTACTCTTATTTAAATTTTGACAAAATTCCCTCCAATATGCTCTTTTTCTATTTTTTATAATTAATTTTGTTTTTGCACTTTCTTTACTATAAAGCACAAAATTAACATATGTCGAGTGATTTACATAATTTCTGAATGCGAGTTTTCTTTTTTCTATAGCTTGTTTACATTCTTCATTCCACCATGTATTATTTTTGATGTTGAAATTTTTCAGTTTTGGAATCGATTTTTCATTAGCTATATTCAGGGCAAATATAAAATCATCGTAATTGTAAGAGGAGTCAATTTTCTCAGACATACATTTTTGAAAAGTATCCCAGTTAGCTTTTTTTAGATTCCATGTTCTGAAAATCTGTCTATTTACATAATTTACAAATTTATCTGTTGATTCAATAATAATAGGAATATGATTGGAGCCCATACTATCATCTAACAGACTCCAAGTAAAATACGGTGCCAATTGTGGGGAACAAATTGTTATATCTATGGCTGAATTATTTCTATGATTAATATTTTTGACTAATGTGGCAGAACCATCATTTAAATAAACAAGATTGTTATTCTGAATAGCGTCTAGTAAGAAACGACCCTTGGACTCTGTGAAGCTGCTTCCAAAAACCTGATTATGTACATTAAAATCACCTCCCAATAAAAAGGGTGCGGGTAAACTTTTAATAAATTTTTCCCATTCATTGAACGAGATGTTGTTCTTTGGACTATTGTAAACAGATACAATTGCTATTTCTCTATTGTTGGTTTTTGTACATATAGAAATACCAATGTCATCAGATCTGGGATATTATAAATATTTTTTATTTCTTTATAAGCTATATTATTTTTAATTAAGATTGCCGTCCCTGCCTTTCCATCTGATCTATCATTTCTTATAATATTATATCCTGCGAATTTAATTATTGAATTTGGCTTGAACCATGTTTCACTAATTAAAGCTAAACTAATCTGTTCATTTTGTAGACAGATTTCCAGGCTTCCCTTATTAGCTACGGCTGATCTCGCATTCCATTGTAATATTTTAAAATTTTCCATTTTTATTTTTTTGTTTTTCATATGTTATAATAAATAAATAAATAGATTTATGTACATATATACACTGTACAGTTGAAATAAATAATACATTAAAGATTAATAAATTTTTACAAATTTGAGACATATATACAAAATTATAGTTAGACATACTCGTTCGATTTCTATCATACCTATATACAAATTAAATAATAAAGTTTTATGTACATATATACACACATACATACATACATATATACATATACACAAATATACACCCATACATACATATAAATAAAATAAATAAGAACTAAATACATTATATACAAAAATTTAATTAGTATTCACGATACTAATTATTTACTTTTTAAATATTACTTTATTTACATAGCTTCATTCAAACTATCAATTCTTTCCCTGATAATATTTTTTAATTTGTCTTCTGCCATATTATTTATTTCATTAATATTAACACTCTTTAATATAGAGTACACCGCTTCAAACATGATATCTAAATTATTATTCGCTTGGAGAGGAACCATTGTCTTTTCTATTTCCGTTACCCTATGAGGATCAGTAGGAACTAGTCCACCTGGTATATTTTTTCTGATACCTTGTACAAAAAGTGCATCATTTATTTTTTTCTGATCATAATTTGGAGGGGAGATTTCTCTTGGCCTTTTGGTAGACCTTCTAAAAGTTATTGTTGAGGCGTACTTTCTGTTTGGTATTGAGGTTTTATTTAGTAAGGGAAATTCTTTTAGACTATCTAAAACGGGTGCCTCTTTCTCTGCAAGAGCTGAAAATGAATTAGTATTTTCTAAAAAATTTCTCGCTTCCCTATAAGGTATATTACTCTCGGCCATAATTTGCTTTATTGTTTTTTCTTTTTTAAATCTAGGGCAAAGATCGTGGTTGGTGGCTAAATGGCCAACACTTCCACAATTGACACATTTACTTTCGGCCTTTATACATTCTTTAACATCATGATTTTCACCACACTTCTCACACCTTAAATTTCCCTTACATTGGTCTAAAAAGTGATCAAATCTCATGCACTTTTTGCATTGAATTACCCTCTGTAGGTAAGCGTGAACCTCACATCTTACATAATGAATATAAACGTAATTTGGTATCTGCTGACCCCTTATTGTGATTAGAACCGATTGTGTAGGTAAGTATTTTAACTCTTGTGTTTCATTATCTATAGTTTTCCGTTTTAGCCTTCTTATATCAACCAATTCATACATTTGCCCAGGTGGACCCCTAATAACCTCTTTAATCTCCTCCTCTGATAATTCAGTGTCAACCCCTCTAATAACAGCTCTTCTTTGTAACAAATATTTAGGTATGTAAATATTAAACCCTTTTTCTCTAATAACTTTAGATTTTATTAATTTATTCGCTGACATACCATTATTTAATTCAATCCTTAATCTATTTATGCCCAACTTTTTAATTCTTTCAATATTATTTGAAATTTCAGGGACATTCACATATAAGAGCTTACCAATTGACATGGGATGAATCCTGGATATACCCTTTTTATCTTTATTTAAACCCTCCACAATTACATAAAATGGACCCAAATCATTACTTCTGTATTCCATTGGTACAGATGCTACACCATTATTTTCCCCAGTATCACTTACTTGTTCATTTATTATTTCTACTGTTTGAACACCCATTTCTATATCAGGTGGGATTCCCACCTGCCCCCTACTATTGTCATTCATGTTCTAAGGAAAAAAAAAAAAGGGAAAGATATAGAAATTATACAATAAGAAAAGAAAAAAAAAAAAAAATGAAATAAAATAAAATAAAACACACGTAAGAAGAAAAATAAAAATGAAAACAAAAAATAAAAAACTTCTTTTAAAAGAAAAACTCAAAAGAAAAGCTAGAAATAAGAAGGAAAAAAAAAAAATTAAATAAATCTTTTATATAAAAGTAAAAGAAATATTAGAACAGCCTGTTTGTTTGTCCGTAGTGTACTTTGGTCCGCACTCCACGGTTGCTCAACACAGACTGAAAACTATAATATAAATAAAATAATTGTCTGTATTGTAGTATCCCTCTGAAGACAGCACGTTGAGTGCGGAAACATAAGGGAACAGAAAACATTGTAATATTTGAATGAAAAAATAAATATAAGAATTTTGGCTGTAAAAAAGGTTCATTTCATCACCACCCAAAGTAAAGAAGAATCTAATATTACTTTTTTGGCAATAATATTGCACTCACGCCTTTCAAGAAAACACAAGAATTGCTAAAATTGCTAGTCTGATAATAGCTGAAAATAGCTTACCAGTCTGACTGATTGTGTGACAGAAGCAAACACAAACAAGCACAGACGCGGCGCGTTCGTATTGCATGTTTGATTGAACAAGTCGCCGGCAAGTGAGTATCTCGTAAAACAAGCACAGACGCGGCGCGATCGTATTGCACGACGACAAGTGAGTAACTCGTCACAAAAAAATTGTTTCGGTTTAGTATGTACTACCATTTTATTATAATTAATTTTATAACAATATATTGATGGGAGAAAGTCGATAAAATAAATTCAATTTTAGAAATGCTTGGCGGGCCGCATAAACATGTTTAACGGGCCGCGTGTTGCTCATCCCTGGTGTAGTGGTTATGAGCATGGACTTATAACTGGATGGTCTCCAGTTCGAGTCCCGCGAATAAACTGCTTAATTTTATATTCGTTTGAAAAATATCAATAGTAAAAGTATGTGCTCCCCGCCACCGTCCACGACACCTGATTTAGTAGTTGGAGGTTAAGCACGCCTGAAAAAAAAAACACACTTTTCTTTAATTAATAATAAATTGAAATAGCACTTTAAAAGAAAACATAACCTCACACCCTTCCCCTAAATGAATTTTTCCGCAGAAATGTGCTCTTTTAGTTGATATTTAGAATTTAAAGAATATCGATGGAACCGTTTTCTTTGAAAATCACAAAAAACTGAAAAACTATTTCAGTAAAGTGGCAGATCCGGCTGAACAATTTTTACAAAAAGCTTATTCTTAGGTTTTTTGGCAGCACTTTTACAAAATATGAAGTTTGAACATTCTGCGATTTTTCGTTTTGGGATATGCTGCCACACACACACACACACACACCAATATTACTGGAAACCACTTTTTTCGACTCAGGGGACCTCAAAACGGTAATTTCCCGAAAACGGTAAAAGGTAAAACTCAAATCGAAAAGTTGGCACGATTACAATATACTTTCTTTTGCTAACAGTTATTTTTATTTTAAGCTGATCGAAGGGCCCCTAAAAAAACGAAATAGAATTAGTATTTCAACCATAGAATGCAACCCACTAAGCAACTCCTACACCAGTGCAACAAAAAAAAAATTAACACAAATCCTAAATATTAATAATAAAAAATTTAAATATTAACTAAATAAAGAAATATATCGCATATAGAGAAATACTAAATAAATATAAACACTAGGGAAAAATTTAGAAAATTAACGATAAGAACAAGGATACAAATAAAACCAGTGGTACTAAGGTCCTTAAGAACTTGAATTTTGTTCATGTTTATATTATGATTTTTTTCTTAAATGTTTGCAAATTTTCTTTCTACTTTATAAATAGAGAGAAAACTGAAGATTCCTAATCTTCCATTGCGTGAAAGTGATGAATAACCCATTTTGATAAGTTTCCACAATGTGTACTATTAAGGCAAATTCTTAATTTTATTTGTATAGCTTCTAACAACTTATTTTATTTATACAAATAAATTATAATAATTAATTTTCTTAACAGGTTTTACGATCACAACCTCAGAATCTATATAAATTTATTTACAATTATCTTGATGCACAAATTAAAACAAGAGTTTTAACAATAGGTAATTGTATTTCTTATTATTATAACTATTGTATTTTTTGATTATACAAGAATGTCATCGCGGGGTAGATAGCTTCTGCATTGGAGAGAAAGCAACATTGCACAAGGGCAATTTTAGATGTTATCCAGCATTCTCTTTCTCATTAGTGGAGGTGGGGTGCCGCAGGGAAGTGCACTTAGCCCCATTCTATACACAGTATACACATCAGACATACCTACACATCCACCCTTCACAACTTTGTACATATGCAGATGATACAGCCATACTAGTTTCAAGTACAAATCCTATATCTGTTTCACACAAGTTATAGACCCACTTACAAATTATAGAACAATGGGCAAAAAAAAGTGGAAAATTAGAAATGAACACACAAAAATGCCAACATGCCACGTTTACACTCCAGGCGAGGCTCCTGTTCTCAATAACAGATCTTCTTCTTTTCACAAACTTGGTGCGCTGATTTTCATAGATGAATGATTCATGTAAAACTCACACACAAGACTTAAGATACAAGCAATGATTAAACGCGCCAAACTTCTTTACAGACTTCTGGGAAGACGTTCTAAATTATCAACGGAACTGAAACAACTAATATGTATAACTAATATATGTATATAGATTAGACTATTGTAGGGGATTATTGCACTGCGACCTGAAAGATCTATTGTCCCCCCCCGGTGCCTTCTCCATTGCACAGCCGGCCACCAAACAGCATTCTCTAGCTACAGACAACACTCCTATTACCGAACAGGGAGATGTAGAGGCTTTTGGGAAGAAAAAATCTAAGGGCAGCACACTGGAATCGAACCTAGGACCTCCGCACTGCTATTCCAGCGTGCTACACTGATCTAATCCCTTCCCTCTCCCTTGGCTTACGCCAGTTAACTAGGGACGGAGGCCCTAGTTTGAGTACTCTCTTTGTCTTTGTCTGTAAAGAGTAAAGTGTATGTAGTTTAAATGCATTGCGTACTGATCTGATGAAGTGCATGGAGTAATGAGCTGTGGTAACCCATGGGAGTCGCTACTCCCCAAGTAACTGCATGCAACAGACACTCCTTGCGGATGTATAATATACTCATACTATAATATGCTACATATATGGATTTACGGCCTAGAACTGTGGGGTTAAGGCCAAACCTACAAACGTACAAATTGATCAGACTTTTCAATCCAAACTACTCCAACAAATAGTTGACGCTCCCTACTTTGTGACAAATCTCATTCTCCATAACGATCTCAGCATACCTTTAATACAACTACTTGCCAAGACAAAATATTTTTTTTTTTTTACGCGCACACCGTATGGGCCGTTCCCGAGCTCTCGCTCATAACAGCCCAATGATTACACTTCATCCCCAATGATCCCGAAACAAGAATAATTCCCAAGCAAGAATATATGAGGGAAGGGCACAACAAAGTACCTTTCCTAAATTATAAAGAATTTATGCTACCTCCAAGACAAAATATATCAAAGTGTAGTATCTGCCAAGACAAAATATATCAAATACCATGCCACTCTCTCATTGCTCTAATCCTATTTGTACAGTCTCTAGCTTCTACTAGTATCTCTGACAATCCTCCACGCTGTTTGAATCGCCATTGCCCGCGAGATTTCCTCGGCATCTATCAAGCATCACTACGGCATCCCGTAGAGATTGCTACTAGTTTCTCTCCTTCTGCTCTTCACATCAAGATATCATCTCATCTCATCCTATTTACTTATTGTAATACAGATTGCAAATTTCTAAATATAAATAAAAAAAAAATCATTTTTTTAATTAATATATCATTTTTAGTAATTCATTTTATAAGAATTAATCCTATAATTTACATACATATTTTGTCTAGAGTCTAATATATTTATATGTATATTTATCTAATATCATATATGTAATACCGTATTTATCATTCTGTGGTAATACAGAAGCTATGAAAATTCTGAATGAAATTATTATCGATGGCCAACCGATGACTAGCTATTTGGCAGAAAGAGGTCTCACTTTAGATGAAGCCAATGAAGCTGCAAAAAAAATACAGGTCAGAATTAAATTTAAAAAACTACTTAAACATATTGAAGTTGTTGTTTTACCCTATTTGCCATATTCAAAGTTTTATTGAGTTTATTTTGTGTTTTTATTTATTAACTTTCAATTAGAAAAGTTCAAAATGCAACTTGGATATTGTAACGCAGCCACTGGTGCCAGCTAGGAGAGAAAGCAGGTACCTCAAATTCTCCTAGTGGCCGCTAGTAAGTGCTGGCGGTGCACTCTAGCTTCTTCTAGAAGAATCAAGAAAGTTCTAGACCCTTCCCCACCGGTATAAATAGTAGGGCAAACATGGAGTTCACAGAGTTTCTTGTTACAAACTAAGTATACGTTTGTGAAAAGTGTATAAAAAGTGAACAAAGTGAACTTTTGTGGTTTAAACTCTGAATTAATTACTATTAAGTGTTGTATTTATAATTTATTGTGTAAAACAATAAATTGGTGTTTTTCTTATTGAAGTTTAGAGTATTTTATCTACACGAACCCACTTAAAACTAGTTGCAGTAGCTAGTTTAGAGGGAAAAACATAACAATATAATTGAATTATCTGAAGACTTCCCATGTTTACTGCTAACAGCTGCTTAGAACATACTCAAAAACGAGCTTCATCCGACTATCATTTGTTTCGGCTCATGGCACACATTTCTTCCGGGTGAAAATTTTAATAACTTCACCGATGTTGAAATTGAAGTGCAGGAGTTTTCTTACTTCAAACCCTTTGGAGTGGTAAGAACCAACAGCTGGTAGGTAGAAAGATGGCTTACAACAATCAATCACAATGGTCTATATTTTGAATATTAAAATAAATAAAAAAATTGAATTTTTATTTGAAAAACATTTCTATTTCAAAACAAATCAGTCAATTAGAATTATTGTAATTACTAGAAAAATCGTATTCATAACCTGATAATCATCCTGATAATTTTTTTATTATTACTGATAGCAGATAGTATCAAATTTTCGAAATAGATTTTTTTACCGGAAATATGCGTTTTGAGGTCCTCTGAATCCGAAAAAGTGTTTTTTTTTTTTAAGATAAATTAGATTTTATAGTGGTATGTTTGTGAAATACCATGGGTGGAGTGAATAAAAATAAGTAAGTTTTTGCTAGCAATTACTCGCAAGAAAAGTATACTGCTTTATATGGCGTGAATAAAATCCAACCATACTCGCGGTTGTTTACTTGTATGCCAAATGAGTATACTAGGACTATACTTGCGAGTATTTAATTGGGGAAAGTAAAAAGTGTTTTATGACGAGTAAATACTCACAGATAAACATTCCTGAAGTCAAACAGGTTCTTGAACTTCATCTAAATCAGGGTTTTCATAAGCCCAGCCATTATTCAAATGCTTACAAATGTTATGAAGTACGAAGCTTAGGCACCTTGTCCAAGAAAATTCGCACTTTGTTGCCAAGAATTGGAAAGCTTTGTTTTAGTGGGCCAAAGACTCGTTCAATGATGACGCTTTCCTTGGCTTGGGTTAGGTTATATAGACGTTCCTGTGCATTTTGTCCTTGAATTGAGTAGCCAAGGAGTTATTCCGTATCCACTATCACCAAGAAGGCATGTAGCACCATTATATGTACATGAACATTGTTGTATGTGGCTATTACGCCGAATTCTTGCGTGGTGTACACTGCTGGCCATTGTGCAACTATACTCTTTATTTTCTCCTCTGCACATCACATGTTGCTTGAACATTAATTGCAACTTTTCCTTTTCTATTGATGTATTCATCACCAAACATGGATTTTTTTTTTTTAATTTCAATTTGCTTACAAACTAAAGCTCCTATTACGGTAGGTATTAGATAATTTACACTCCAGTCAGCTTTAACTAAATTTATTTCATTAATAGCGGATGGAAATTTAATCCAAGTTATGGTTCAAGAACCCGGAATTTACTTTTTAAAAAGAGATTTGTTTAAAATTACAATACAATAATGATTACAATAATTTAAAGCACTGGTTAACACTATAGACTACTTCGAACTGTACTGTACGGTGGTGAGCTTAGAACTGCCTGCCTGCTGGCCGGTGGGGGTATTTATATGCTACCAGCTCCAGTTACGTCACAAATGGTTGTTCTCATGGAGATAGTGCCATAACTCCTCCCTGCTCAAGTTTGGAGCTCCTGCGACAATTGGCACGGAAGTCCAGGGTAGATATGTCGAGGTGTGGGTTGTAGTTGGTCTCCTTCTGTTGCGCCCGGATTCGTCTTCTTTCTACAGACATAGTAAACATACAAAGAGGGCAACAGTAGTAGAAGTATTGGAATGATAATAAAATAGTAGAGATGTGCCGAGTCCCTGGGTGTTTCTTCTAGTAATTCCAGTGGTTCCATCTTTAGGTTGATTTTGTGCAGATTTTCAAAAGAAATATTCATGTTGGTGTGAGTGAACACTTGTGTAGTGGTTAATATGCTTTTGGAATCTTTATATACCTGAATGGCCTTATTGTCTAGTAGAGTTTCGTCCTTAGTTAATTTTATAAGGCTAGTGTTGGTCAGAAATATAGTGTCATTACGGTTGTCCTTGTTTATTACGATCCTATTAGTCCTGAAAGTTAAGTAGTGGTCCACAAAAGGGATGTACTTGATGAATGGTGCGCTGGATGTGTACACCGTCTTGCATGCCAAAAGGTTGGTGTTGGTGATAACCTGGAGAAGGACGCTGGTTCGGTTGTGGCAGTACATGGCATTGTTGATTTCCTCGCAGTTGGCTGTAAATAGCTCATCTTTACGTTTTAGGATTAAGGGTGGATGGGCATGGATTGTCATGAGGTGGTTATCTTTCTCTACGGGGTAGGATAGGAGGAAGTACGTCTCGAAGGAAGGGGTTTTTAGAGGAATGCTGATGAAGTAGTATATGCTCCAGCTTCGGAGTGAGCAGTGTACCTTGCTCAATTGCCAAAGTGCCTCGATGTCTGATGTTAAGAAAGTTATATTGTGAGATCTCTGTAGCGACTCGAGATCTTTGAGAAGGAAGATGCTAGAATGGATAGTGTTTAGTCTGCAAAATTCTATAGAGTCTTCCATATCGTCAATTTTGTTTGCCCTAAGGGCCAGGTTAAAGAAAATGGAGTTGAACTGTTGGTTTAATTCAATTTGGGTCACTATAGGAGTGGAGAAAAAGTTTTGCATTTTTTCATTGTTGTTGCGGATAATCTGAATGTCATGGTTGAACTCGTCGATTACCTTTTTGTTTATCGCCATCTTGGTTTTTAGGTTATTTTGGAGGTGAAAACTGTTACGCTCGATTGTGTTTATAATTTTGTCGTACCGTTCTTTGTCGTCACTGTCCATATTTCCGGTTAGCCAGGATATGGCTTTACCTAGGCCGTTAATGAGTCCGCGTTTATTCTGGATTTGTTAAGGGTTAAGTGATCTAATTTATTACGGAGATAGTAATAATATTTAAAGAATGATTTTATCTGTGTTGTCCGGTTGCGTTGGTATGTGGTGCTGATTATATTAAAGGTCTTATCTAATTGTACGTCAGCAGTATCTAGTATAGTATAGTAAAGTATAGTATTTATTTAGTTGGTAAACATTACATTAGCGATAACAGTAGGAAAGATGTCAATAGTTGACTGAGAGGGGAGTCGCTGAACTTGAATTATAATATCCGTGGAGAGAGAGAGAGAGAGCGCAGGTGCGCACTATGTACTTTTAAGTATATACGTATTTCATTTTATTTTGTTTTTCATTTTATTTAGCATAGGAGATAAGCTTATATATTTAGTTATTATGTACATTTCTTTTTGAAAAAGTGATATTTGATTATGTTTACGAGTTCCCATATTATGGAAGTTATAGAATAAAAGCGTTTTGCTTGTTTTAGATTTATTTAATAAAACACTATTATCATTATTCTTCTTATTATAGTATTTATCTATGAAGTACGCTTTGTTACGCGTAAGCTGCAGAATTCCCGATTCATGAGTCATATCCGGTATCTGTGCTGATGACTAGCTTCATCATAGTCAGCGGTTATAACTAGAAATTTCTTTTATGATGAGGTGTTGTATCCATAGATTATATTCTTATCTACACCCTGTGCCGATTAATTGGAATTTTCTTTATGATGAGGTTTTATATTTATAAATTATAGTCTTATCTACATCCGTGGATGATTCATTGGAATTTTCTTTTAACTATAAATATTAACTGACTGCGTATATAATAGCATTTTCAACTTCCTCTTACTGCATTCGAGCTCCATGTAAATTGTATATGTAAAATATTGAATTACCGTTCTGGCCGACTTCCATATATTGTAGCTTTGGAGGGTATTAAAGCAAAGAGTACTCCATGGTTTAATGAATGGCTAAATTTGGCAGAATACCTAGATTATGTTCTAGATAGAGAATTTAGAACAGTAGATAGGTGGTATGAGCGGATGGTTAGTGTGGTTAACAAAGGTATAGAAGATTTTAGAAACGAACTATTTACTTCGGCATCTGGTGCGGAGTATCATTTATTGTATAAAACTAAATCATAATATTGCATATATTAAGGATGAATTTAGTCTGGCTTTAATTAAAACAGTATATAAGGAGAGATGCGAATTATTCACTTTAAATTATAAACCCTCGATAAACGATATTGCGTATGCCTGTTCAGTGTGTGATTTAAATGAAGACGAAAGTATGTTGCATATAATAGGTAATTGTACTATTATGAGTGGTTTTAGGAAAAAGTATTTGGGGACAAAATGTTTTAAATGAACAACAAATTATCATGTGATTAAACGGAAAGGATTGCATAAATTGTATATTTTTTTGAAAATGATTTTAAAGTACAGACGGGTTTTAGTTACTGAATTTAACTTTAATTAGAATGTATATATATTTTTCTCATAAATTAATCATAAAGGTTTATTGTATTTTAGTTTCCTTCTATACTTTCCGTAGTTATCGTTCGTATGCCGCGAACGGGTAGTTTCCGGTGTTCTATAATTTATTATTTAGTTGTTTAATATATATTTTCTATTTAATTATTTAAGATATATTTTCTACTTCGAGGGGTTTATAATTTTTCCTATCTTACTTGGTTAGGATTTTTATTATTTTAGTACCTTATTTAAGTGATTAGTTTTCCTATTTTTTTTTTTTGGTTACCACGGTTTTCCGTATTCCGGTTTTTATTTTTCCATAAGCGCGCCAATTTATTTTTAATTAGGTTTCCTATTTTCTCTTTAGTTACAATGTTTTTTCCGTATTCCGATTTTTATTTTCCCATGGGAATGCCAATTTATTTTTATAGTGATCCAATCCTAGTCTTTTGCTGTTAAAGGTCCCCCTGGATCGAAGGGCATGCGTAAGAATTCGTAGTGTCCGTTTTCAGTAGAGTATGCTGTCTTGGGAACTGATTCGGGGTCCATTTCGATTTGATGGAACCCTGAAGCTAAGTCAATTGCTGAAAAGTAAGTCGCGCGTCCTATTTTACCGAATAAGTCTTCGATGTTAGGAAGGGGGAATTTGTCTTCGACTGTCTTGTTGTTAAGTTTCCGGTAGTCTATAACCATTCTTATTTTCTTTTTCCCTGAGGCGTCTGGTTTTTTTGGTACTACCCAAATTGGGCTGTTGTAGGGGGAGTTTGAGTGCTGTATTATTTTGTTTTCTAGTAGTTTGTCAATTTCAACTTGTACGTCTTTCCGGTAAATTTCTGGGTATCTATAATTTCGGGTGTATACTGGGTTTTCGTCGGTGGTTCTTATTTTATGTTTTAAAAGATTAGTAGAACTTAGGCGATCATTTTCTCTTTTTATTATTTGGGGATATTCTTGGAGTAATTTAGTTATTTTTTCCTTCTCTTCTTCATTCATGTGAATAGTTCTAATTAAAGTAGGGATTTCTTTTTTATTTCATTTAAGACAGGATCACCGGACATTTCGGGACAATTGGTCATTACTATGTCGGGGATGTCTGTACAAATTTCTTGCGGTTCGTCAACATCCATCGGTTCGGGGCAAATGGCCATTACTTCTTTGGATTCGACTTTGCATAGAATTTTATTATTATTAATGCTATAGAGGCCTTCTTTTACCGTGACCTTATCGTTTATTTTTATATTCTCCTTAATTAGTCCATATTTTAATTCTTTATTTTTAACGGGTAATTCTATAAGATTAATTCCCTGTTCCAAATTGACTATGTTCGAATTGTTTTCAGGGATCTCAAGAGTAAATTTTAAGGGGATTATACCCTGAGGGTAAGAAAGGATATTCTTATTTAAATCTATGCTCATTCCTAGTGCCTGCATAGTTTTGTGTCCTAAGAGTATGTCGTACTTGTCCGAAAAGGGGAATACATGGAATTTAGTTTCTAAGTTTACGTGAAATGTGTCTTGTATGTTGAGGGTGCAGGATTGTTCTCCATTCTTCTTTCCAGCGAGTGTAGTTATTATGAATGGGTCGTTGGATAGTGTTATGTCAGTTGGGACAACGTTAGGATTTATGTAGTTTTCTGCTGATCCGGTGTCGATGAGCCATTTCAGTCCGTATCTGTCCTCAAAGTGTGGGAGAGACTTGTCTACTAGGTTTAGGTTGAATTCGGGGGGGCCTTCTTGGCTCCCGTGGCCAACGTCTAAAAAATGATCAAATTTTTCGGTGGTTTTGTCCAGTGAGTTTTCTAGGCGGGAAAGCCTGTCGTCGTATGTTTTATCTGGTTCCGAATAGTTTTCCGATGGCTCGTCCTGTTGGCAGTGAGTCAGTTCGTGTGGAGAAATGTAATCTTTGAAACGGGGTCTGCCTGCTGTTCGCATAGACACCGTATTTTGGGAAAAGTAACCAGGAGGTAATCTGGGTCGATTAAAAGGATGGTTAGGATTATTCGGGTTATTAGGATTGTTTGGATTCATAGATTGTCCAAAATTTGGTCGTTGGGGTGGTTGCGGTTGTTGTCTGTAAAGGGAAGTTTGAGGTCTTTGTTCTATAGGCCTGGGATTATATTCAATTGGTTGGTACTGGTAGTTAGGGGTCTGATTCATGGGGACGTGTGGAACAGTGTATTGTGGATTCGGTCTGTATTGGGTATTCGATCTATAAGGCTGTTGGTATTGGTTGTGCGGGTTTGGTTTCCGGAAGGGTTGGTTGGGCCTTTTAGGACCGTGGGAGGAGTTTAGGTTCGCTATAATGAAAGAACATTTGTTGTACATGATGTTTCGTACTTCGTCAAGGGTGCTAGGGTCGAAGATCATGATGTGATTATTTATTGTCGGGGGCAGGCATTTATATATGTGGAAAATTATTTCTTTGTCGACCCGGGTTATCAGTTGTTTCAGGGCGTCCGCTGTAAGTCCGTCTAACTTAAGTCTAATGTAAACTAAATTACGTAGCTACTGTATCCTATTGACGAAGTCAATGGGAGACTCTCTAGCATGCATTTTTATTGAGAGAATCTCATCTTTGAGTATCTCGTAAGATCTCGAGTCAGCGAAACTCTCTTTCAAGTATTTTAATAAATTTAAAGATGGTCTACATTATGTGAGAGGAGTATATTTCTAGCGGGCCGTAGCAATCTACTTTTAACTTTTATAAAAAGAATATTATGGTTATAATCTTTTTCAATTATGTTTTCTGCGCAGACTGTGTCGAATGCACTTTCGACAATCTCGCAAAAGAATGCTAGCTCCGAAGGGTTTCCGTCAAAGTAGGGGATGTGGTCGTAATCTTCTTTGGAAATTTTATAGTTAATTTGAGCCATTTCAGGGATGGTCTCTTTAGGAATGACTAATTTAGAGGGTTTAAGGACAGATGAGCTACTTACAGGTTTTAAGCGTTGTTGTTGACTCGCCAGCTTGCTTCTCTTTTATCGTCTGAGGATGGTCCTGGTTCTTGTGGGTCGAGTACTGCGAACAAGCCACTGATGTGGGAGCTTCAAGTCTTCTTTGATGTGGTGAGACAAATGGTCGCACGTGAGACAAGTGGTCGCACTATTTGACTTAAGCCTTCGCAGTCCCTGTTCGGGCGCCAGTTATAGTTCAAAAACCCGGAGTTGAGTTTTTAAAAAGAGATTTATTTAAAATTACAATACAATAATGATTACAATAATTTAATGCACTGGTTAACACTATAGACAACTTCGAACTGTACTGTACGGTGGTGAGCTTAGAACTGCCTGCCTGCTGGCCGGTGGGGGTATTTATATGCTACCAGCTCCAGTTACGTCACAAATGGTTGTTCTCATGGAGATAGTGCCATAACTTCCATGATGGCTTTTTCAACAATACAGTCATTATACTAGCTACAGTTTTGCAGACAGTGGTTCGGTCCACGGCTATGTCATTTGCCACACCACTTTGAAACCCGGGATCACTAATATATCGTAAAAATATCTCCATTTTCATT
>JAAEAF010003996.1:0-40817 GCA_011037195.1 Triatoma infestans | reverse complement strand
CTATCTCTTTTACTTCACCATCTGAAATATCCTCCATAATCAAAGTACTTCACAATAAAAAGGCTCCCGGAGACGACCTAATCCCAAATACTGTACTAAAAAATCTGCCTCGAAAAGGTATCTCCTTCCTAACAAGTACCTTCAACGCTTGCCTGCGATTAGGATACTTTCCCAAAAAGTGGAAGAACTCGATAGTGGTAGTTTTTCACAAACCTGGAAAGCCAAAATCTGACCCTAACAGCTATCGCCCAATAAGCCTCTTAAGCTCCCTCTCTAAAATACTAGAAAAACTAATCTACAAAAGACTCTTACAACACTTGACAGACACAAACACAATTCCACCTCATCAGTTCGGATTTAGACCAAGACATTCCCCAGTACATCAACTTAAAAGAATCACAGAACACATTGTACAAAACTTTGAGGACAGAAAATACACGGCAGCTGTCTTTCTAGACGTAGCAGCCGCATTTGACACAGTTTGGCACTCTGGACTACTCTACAAACTTAGAAACACAAACGCATCTGATTATATTACTCACATTATTGGGTCCTTTCTACAAGACAGAACCTTCCAAGTAAGACTTGACAGCACATACAGTACTAGACTATGAATTCTCGCTGGACTACCACAGGGGGCAATCATGAGCCCCATACCTTTCAACCTCTCCTGCTCTGACATACCTGAAACTCCTTCAACGACACTAGCCACATACGCAGACGACACCATGCTAGCTTCTTCCAACACAGACTTAAACAGAAGCATCACTGACTTACAGACGTCCTTAGATACAATATCAAACTGGTTCCAGCGATGGAAACTAAAGCTAAACGTTTCCAAAACTGAAGCAAAAATCTTCGCTCTGCGACGATTTCGGAATGAGAACCTTCGTATTCTGCATTTCAACAATCAAGAAGTCCCTTGGAAACAAAAAGACCGAGGAGTGCGCTATCTCGGCGTGATCCTGGACACCAGACTCCCCTGGAGACTGCACATTACCACTAAACTACAACAAGCATACACCCGACTGAAACAGCTCTACCCACTTATCAATAGAAACACACCACTCAAACACTCCTGCGCACCACACTACTCTATAAAACGCTTCTGAGACCTCTCCTGACATACGCCTGCCCAGTCTGGATCACAGCAAGTAACACACTGACGAAACGATTACAGACATTTCAGAACAAAGTTCTACGAACAGCACTAAACGCACCCTGGTTTATCAGGAACACCCAAATACATAGATAACTCGATATTGCAGACATTCACACACACATGACCAAATTAACAGACAGCTTCTTCTTAACACTTAACACATTACCAACAACATCACACTACCACATAGGCGAGAGCCTACCTCATCAAGAAGGCTGAAACCCCGACTTTATCAAGACCTCAAATTTTTTTTTTTTTCTGTTTACAACTATGTGTAAAGCTCTAGTGAGCTGGTCCATATATTTTGATTGTAAATAATAATAATATTTTCAAAAATTAAGTAAAATTTTTTAATATTAGAATTTACAGTTATTTCCACTAAATAACATTTATTTATTAGAACTGTAAGCAATAAATATATCAATTAATTAATCAGTTCTAATGGGGGGAGGCCTGGGTACACCCCACGTTAGTACTTATGTCTTGATATAGCATGTTAGTATACCCGGGTTAAATAAATATAGTAACATTAAAAAAGCATTGTCCTATCCCCAGAATTGACGATCACACTGATAGTTTAAAATATAAAGTTTATTTTTCGGATCTTGATTTAAATGACGTGTTTCACCACATAAAGATCAAAGCGGCAATGTACAAAATATACTTCTTTTGTAACTTTTATGGGCCAGTATGAATATTTACGGCTCCCTTCCAGCTTATCAGACGGTCCTTCCCTTTTTATGAGTTTTATTAATGCAGCCTTTAGGAAAAAGGTGAGAAGCTGGCCAAATAATTATTTATTTAGATGATATATAAATTCCCGTTCTGACCATAGATAAAAATTTTCAAATTTAAATTCAAGTATCAATAGTTCCCAGCTGGTAGCCAAAATATTCAAATTGCTAAAATTTGGCATGTTTTCTTATTGAAAATTTGGAAGTTTTAGAAACTGAAAAGTAGTTGCTATAATTATAAACTGTAAATACTTTTAATAATTATTAATTAACTTAATCCCATGAACTTCAGTCTAGTCGTTGTTCATACTAATGAAATAACAACACAAAGAAAAATACAACAATACTAAAAATTCATCTCTGAAAGACACAAACAAGGATGAAGGAAATTAAAGATTTACTTGGAATTCTCATTTTATCAACAGCCAAAAAAGACAACCATCTCACAACAGAGCGTTTGTTTCAAGAAAGGTTCTGTGGCAGTATTATACACAAGGCCTCTAGAGTTAGCCTTGAGCTGTGGCCGAGTACAGACCTATGTTCATGTGCTCTGTGTTTTTCAAAGTTTTTTCATAGTATAAAAAATAGTTATTGTGCTGAATTTTTGATGAGCATTAAGTTAATAAACATTTGTACTTATTTAGTGTTTTTCTTTATTAATAATTATTAAATTGATTAAGAAAAATAATAAAACGTACATTCGAATAGATCGTGCAAATATACTGTGAGTTGTGTGTGAAGTGGTGGGGAGTGTGTTGGTCTCGCCCACAAATCACATATCGTTTGCTTTTTTTTAATTACAGAAATTTATATCTTCTTTTTGTATGCAAGCAAGAAGTCTCTGTTAAAGAGGACCTTTCTCAATCAGATCTTGGAAATAAAAGAAGAAGAGAAAAAACATCGCCACAAAGTGCTGGATCGCAGACAAAACGACAACAGTTTGCAGGGTATTATACAAGTGAAGATATGGGAGGGGTAGGAAAAATGTCTGTTATTCAGTTAAAAGAATTTTTTAAAGATATTCTTGACTCCACTTTATATGAAGTTAAAGATGAGTAAGAGCAGATATTAAGCAGATTAACGCTATATGCGATTTAATTGTTGATGAAAATGTAAAAATAAAACAAAGATTAAACGATGTTGAAACAAAGTATGCAGAAGTGAGTAACCGACTGGAATACATGATGAAACATTTAAGAAAAAACAATATCGTTTTTAGAGGTATAGAATGTGCTGAATGTGATAATTATATTCAAAAAGTTAAAACATTTTGTATTAATATGTTTGGTATGTGAGGGAGGTGGTGAATATCCAATATGTATATCGCAGTGGCAAAAAAGAATCAAAAATACTTGTAGCGGGATACGCTGGTGCGGAAGATAGATTATTTATTTTGAGAACAAGTAGAGTTTTAAGAGGTACTCAGTTTCCCATTCATGAGGATATGATACCAATTGTTCGCTATAACACTACAAGGTGCAAGAATAAATGTTCGGCTGAATAGTATGCTCGTAAATGGACTGCGTTTTCAGTGGTGCAAAAAAAATGGGCTTATTTTGGATGGAGTGTGTGGAGTAAGCAAGTTGAATGAATTGTTTAAATGCGATTTAAGGGGCTACATCCACAAACTGGTACATGAAGAAAAAAAAGCAGCAGGAACAAGTGGGATGATTCCACGTCAGTTCTTATTTCTTATGAAGAAACTGTATAAGAAACTGATTTCCACTGTAGAAGAAATTATTCGGACTCCGCCATTTACGCCCAATTATATGCTTCATTTGGAGACTGGCCGGAAACTTATGTTTCTATACCCGTTACAGCTGCATTTCAAATATATTTTAAAAATCCTTAATTTGCCGGAGGATATTACCAAGACGTATAGCCCAGAAAATAATTCGTAATAAAATATATTGGTATAAAAATTGGCTCGATATGGCAAATAAATACAATCTATGTATAGATGACGCCAATTCTAAGGAGTTCGCGGGAAATCTAATTAGGCAAATTGTCGAATCGTCTAAAAGAAGCTGGGTGGCAGTACCACTCTCTGTATAGCAAACTATTGCCTAATGAATGTTATCAGACATATTTATCGGATAACAACAGCTTCACTGTATGAGAGAGAGTGTTGTTTCGGGCGAGATGTCAATTGATGGAATTAAACTTCAAGACTTCTGACGCTGGGGCCGATCTGTTTACTGTATGCAATTGGCGGGTGATAAAAGATGGGTTACCACTTCAGAGATGTATGTCCCATTTTAAGTGAATATAGGAGTGAGATGGTTGGGGAAGGCGCGGTTTACGGAGGAGGAAGTGGTCGGCATTTTGAGCGGCCAAAATTGGTGCGGCCTATATCAATTCGTTAGCAGGGCGGCTGTTTACAGAAAATTTTTAATTGAAAATGAGTAGACTGATTATATGTCAAATGTTTGCATTTAAACTTCTGTTTACAATGTGTTTCATTTTATATTTTCTTTCTCTTTTGCCATGCTATATTCTTGATATATAATTTGTTTAGTTTATGGGTTTTGTTTTAATAATGTAAACAGGAAATTTTAGGTTATTACTTGGCTAACTTGGCAGACGGACAGATGTCCATTGTCTTATAAGTGTAAATTTATTTCTATCATTGTAATTTTTGTAATTATTTTTTGTCATTAAAACACTATTCTATTCGATTCTACAAGGCCTCTATCTCAAGCACAAGATTTAATTTTTTGATGTGCTGTTTCAGGTTTGATTGCAAAGATACTTGCTCACAGCGAAGCAGCAAACTTGAGCCAGTAGAAGAGATATGGGACATCCTTATCCAGAATTGCAAAAAGCTTTATAGACCTAGCACTTATTTAACGACTGATGAACAACTTGTAGTGTTTAGAGGACGTTGCCTATTTAGAATGAATATTCCGTCTAAGCCCAGCAAGTACGGAATCAAAATATTTATGACCTGTAACTTCAGCTCCAAATATATGATCAACGCAATACCATACATACCATACACTGGAAAAAGGTACAATTCCTTTAAACAAACCAGCCATTGACTACTTGGTGGAAAAGTTAGTTGAACCATAAAAAGCACCCACAGAAACATTACAATGGACAACTGGTTCGCCAGTTTACCTTTATTTGAAAAATTGAAATCAGAACATGGATTGACTGCTATAGGAACAATAAAAATGAATAAAAAGTAATTGCCCTCCATTTTTAAGGACATAAAATATGAAAATCGGAAGCAAGATTCATCTTTATTTCTTTTTAGGCCAAATGTCAAAGCGGTATCGTACAAAGCGAAGCCTAATAAACTCGTGTTGTTACTCTCATCTTTGCACGACAATTCTGCGATAAATGAGAGAACAAAAAAGCTGAAATTATTCATAATTATAATTAAACGAAACCTGGGGTAGACTTATTTGACCAATTGTGACGAAATATTTGTGAGAATCGTAAAACGAGAAGGTGGCCATTGTGTTTCTCTTTTAATGTGATCAACATTTCTTGCCTATGTAAGGGTGTTGTGAGGAGATGTTGGTTGTTGAAGATGATAGATAAATGACACCTTAATATAGGTATAAGATATATAATTGATATATGTAAATATATAACTGACTGTATACCAAAGACTTTACACTAACTGAACTGAACTGAACTGACAGACTGACGTGGCTAAACGATATGTACGGAGTGGATGTTTGAGTGTAAGACTGAATTTTTCAGAATGGTTTCTGACTGTCTCTCTCGTATTTATATACACTAGCCGAGCGTCTCCTCTCTCTCTCTGCGAGAGGGGCTGTTTCTCTCCACTAGATTGGATGAGTGGTAGGGGTTCACTCGCTAGCGTGGATGAGTGGTAGGGGTTCACTACCCCTACACCTAAATGCTTATGAAAGCTGTTATGCCATATATTTACATAATTTTCATAAAATAGCATCAAGGCTCGAAAAAGGCCTCTTTCTAGAATTAATTTCATAACAGAATTGCAGCATAAACTTACCGCGAATTGGCTCATACAATTTCCATTCCCGGTCAACGGCGCACAGTACTTGAAAAAATAGTGTCACTGGCAATGAAAAAGTCCTTGATCAGAAGGCAGTCAAACAGGGTTCTAGAAAATATTGCAATTACTGTGTTTCTAAATCTCCAGCAAACCCTACAACTGGCGAAATTTGAAACCACTTCAAGCAAGAGTGACAATAATTCTAAAATAAAATTATGGCATCTGAAACTTAGGCACCTAAATGAATAAGAGTTGAAATTAGCCAAGAGGAATAATCTTTTAAAAGGTTTGAACTTTAATAAGAACGAAAATTTACCTATTTGTGATATATGTATTGCAGAGAAATTTTCAAGTGCCCCCATTTGAAGTAAGAGAAACTCCAAAAGATGTTGAAGTACTCGAAACTGTACACCCTGACATATCTGGACTAGTGAGGGTTACTTCAACCTGGTGAAGTAACTCAACTCTTCCTAAGGAGCGAGATATTTTATTACATTTATTGATGAAGCAACACGTTATTGTCGTGTGTATTTCCTAAAGCAGAAAGTATTTAGTAAAACAAAGAGAAAGCACTTCAAGCATTTAAGAACTTCAAAAATGAAGCAGACAATTTGACTGGTAAAATTTCAGTTCAAAGTTTACTTTCTTCTTCAAAGTATGAATATAACAGAGTATAACAATTCAAATATCACGCAGTTTCTCAATAACTGTGATATACAGCGAAGAGTTGCAGCTACATACACACCGCAGCAGAATGGGCGAACGAATCATTGTTAGATGGTACGATGTATGTTAATCAAGTCAAATGCTCCGATGTCACTCTGAGCTGATGCAATACACACTACCTACTACAAAGAAACAGATGTCCGACAAAAAACCTTGAATCAATGTCCGTTTAAAAATTGGGTTGATAGAAAACATCAGCTAAACATTTACAAGTTTTTGAGTCAAAAGATATCATCTTATACAGAAAACCAGAGAAGGGCAAATTAGTTGCGAAACCAATACCTGGTACTTTCTTTAGGGGATTCGGAAGTATCAAAAGCATACAGGGTCTATGTTCCAGGTGAAAGGAAGATCCATGTAACAAGGGATGTAAAAATGTTATACTTTTACTTTAATGACAAAAATAAACGTAAAAATTATAAGGAAAAAGAAAAACGACAAAACAAATATTGAAATTTGTAGTAGTAGAAGAAATGTAGCTCAATCAAAAACAGCTTCAGAAGAAAAATTACAACAATTACTTTGAATATAAAATTAATAAGGAATTTACTGTTAGTCAGGAAAACCTTTCACCATCAACCTCGGACTCAGACTTGTCAACATTAAACAATAACTTAAAGGATTAAACGGTCACACTAGCCGCATTATCAAGTAAGATTATTAGCGTGATCACCAGCATCTTGGAAGGTACCACTGGCGCTTTGGCGATGTTGCGCTCAAATACATAGAACACTGTACATTGGCAACAAGAAATGTCCACAGAAAAACTCCAGCATCCATCGTTGATGGCGGTAAATGATAAGGATAACCACAACCGCCAATCATGTTTGTCAAACATTACAAACCACAAATTAGTAGTTAATTTGTTGGTGGAATGGTATAGCGGTCTCCTTGTATACCGCCTTCGCCGTCTCTGAAGGCCGGCAGCGGGGGCATCAACGTTTTTACTCTGCATTGGGTTCACTATAACGACATTCGGCACACGCTTAGCAGTGGTTAATTGGAGATGATCTGGATGATCTGGACGAGAGAGATGATCTGGATATTGGCTGTCGTTACATGGGCTTTTTGAATTTTTCTATTTGCCGTTTGGACTTCGTAACGCCGCAAAAACCTTTCAGCGGTTGATGCATTCAGTTTTAAATGACCCTTAACCTTTTGCTATATAGACGATATACTTGTAGCATCAAAGGACGAAGAATCCATAGACATACCTGTATGCTCTTATGCAAGCATTGAATAAATTTAGACATGAGTAAATATTTCCATGTCTGTGTCCGGCGCTAAGATAATAGGGGATATCGGCGGAAGAAATTCGCCCTATCGCCGAGAAAGTAGCTGCAATTAAGAATTTTCCCTTGCCCAAGACAGTATTGCGGAATTTGGTCGCTTCGTGGGGCTAGTAAATTTTTATCGTCATGTTTACCCAAAAGCATAGAAGTATAAAATTTGTTATTTGGGATTATTCCAGGTAACTCAAAAGGAATAATTGTGAAATCATGAGGGCAAAAGAGACGAGAAAAGATAGATAGATAAAATGTTCATTAAAATTAAATTATACAAAAATTCTTTTAAAACTAAATAAAACAATTAAATACATCAAAGCAATGATTGATATACTCGTATAATCCCGACTGCCGAGTTTGCCTTTCTAATAGTATCTATATAAATAAACAAACAATAGTAATTTCTTTATACTAAACAAATGTTTCAAAAATAAGAGTTAAAATAAGAAGGATTACAAATATAGCGAATATATTACTACCAAAACATTAATTAGATTCTAAACTAAAGAAAAATTAACATAACTCTGGGTAATTAAAAGTATACATTACCTACCTAAAAACCAAGAAAACAAAGTAATCTCTCTTTATTAATTAAAATTGAATTCTCTTATTAATTCACCTTTATAACGCATGGCCAGCCTTACGTATTTATATAATGCAACCCAATCTTTGCCATTTAAAAAATCCAAACATTGTTGAGTATCTAAGAATGGTCTATACTTAGAAACCGTCTTCGAAACTCTGACAGCACTGGGCAATATCCTAAAAAATGGAAAACGTCTTCTATTTCCTTTCGGTTACACAGAGAGCATTCATAAATTCTAGATTCAACCTAGGGTTGATAATTGAATTTAGAAAACCCCCTCTTGTTTTAAACAAAGCTAAAAAAATATTTTATGAATAGTTTTCTAGATACGAGGGTATATTGTGAAAATTCAATTTACTGTATACTGAATGATAGATAGAATTTAGCGCTCTATTTATTAACATTTTTTTCCTGTTTGTTTCTAAAAGTTTAACTATATCATATTAACTATAACATCCAAAGTTTTGTTAAACACAGTTGCTAATCTTATCGATTCCCTATACCAGAAGAGTTTATTCTATTAGGTAGTCTATTATTTGTCCTTTGCAGTGTTTTTATTATGTAATTTATGTGTAAATAAAATGTATAACTATGTAACGGGGTAGGCCTGTTTCTAAAAATAACATGTAATTCAGGGTGTTCGTGGAAGCGCGAATAATTTTTTTAATGGAAATATTTGAAATTTTCTACCTCTTTAAATTCTTTAACCCCCAGACCTGGGCAGCATAGCACACTGTGGATCCTTAAACTGAATTAAAATCTGATCCATTTATCTGAAAAGTAGATTTTATTTTCCGTTAAAAGATTATTGAACATATAATTAAAAACATGTTTTGCGGAGGTTAGTTTTTATTATAATTGGTAGGATACTGTTTTCCCATAGAGTTTATAATAATCCCTAGATATTTATACTGTGGTACAATTTCAATATCTTCACCACTATAAAACAATCTCTCTTGATTCCACAGGCTTTCTCCCCTTTTTTTTAAATATCATTATTTTGGATTTGCCAAAATTCAATTTCACGTTCCAGTTATTGCAATAAGTCTCCAAATTTAAAATCATTTTCTGTAGTATAATCGGATTTTCAGACAATAACACTAGATAGATCATCCGCACACATTAAAAGTTAAATTCTTTCAGTGCCAATCTGGGGACACCTCCGCCTTCAAGCGCTTCATTTAAATCCTCAATAAACAAAGAGAACAGCCTAGGGCTTAGAACCCAGTTCACAAACAACCCTGTTTCAAATCATCCAGAGTAAAGAAGCTCTCCAAGAGTCCCTTTCCATCCCAAACTACCGAACTTGTATCTTCATATAAACTTTTCAAAACATTTATAATTTTCGTTGACAAACCCATAGTTGCTAGTTTATAAAAAAGAGAGCTTTCCGATCGATTGAGTGAAAAGAAGCTTCAAAACCTACAAAAAAGGCATAGAGTTTACCTCTCTTCTTTGCTAATTTAATTTGAATTATACTAAGAAGAGTATATAAACGTGGTCAACCGTGGAATATCCTTTGAGAAAACCTGCCTGATTTTCGAATTTTTTATCCAAAGATAATACTATAAAGTGGAAAAAAGAAATCCCGACCAAAACGATAAGGACCAGGAAACATAACATAATAACACATTTACCTGGAAGAAAGGCATACTCGATAAGTATAGTTTCTTTATTAGATTCATTTTCCATTTTATTTGATAAGCAAATAGGGAACTCAATTTTAAATTGTACAGTGCTCTGAATGTCAAAGTGAAGAAATTCAAGCAAGCGCGGGTAAACGGCGGGAGTAACTATAACTCTCTTAGTACAACGTTCTCATAATTATACCGCGAGCACGGACGCGAAGAGGTAGCAGGGGCTAGGTTGTTTTAGTTGAGCTTGTTCCTAGCCTGGGATGCCTGCTGCCTAAAGGATGGGGAGTGCAGATGCATCGAGGGCTCTCGGGGCGTCTCGGGTCCGATCTCGGTGAACCCCAGTGAGGGCCCGTAGCCGTCTCTGAGGTCCACCCTCTTTGCTCGGCTCCCCTTGAGCTGTTTGTCTAAGAGAGCTAGTTAGGACGGGCCAGATATGCGGAATACAAGACCATCCCACTACCCTCTACTGGTCAAGTCAAATATGCACGCCTCCAAGGGGCCCCCGCTAATAAATGATCGCAGGTCTCGGCCTGGGCCAGGCAGAGTGCTATTTGTCAAGCTCTCGACGCGGCAGATGTGGACCCCTCTAAGGTGGCAGCCCCACCATGTGCCTTCTGACCCGCTCATTCAGAGGAGGGGGGTAACCAAGGGCGGAGGCTTCATAGGGTGAATGGGTTGCCTTCCCATTCTTCCTTCTTCAGCGGGAACATCACGATTTACTCCTGAAGAAGATTCTCGGCTCGACCCACCGGTCAGCCGACCCGCTGCTTCCACCGGGCCTCCCGTCGGCGGTCCGTCGTCTCTTCGATTTCGTTGATTGTCCAGAGTGTGGGAGGACCTTCACCACGAGGAGAGGTCTGGGTGTGCATCGTCAGCGGTCACACCCTGCTGAATATGCAAACAGCAGGTTATATACTAAGTTGTTACGATCAAGCCAGTACACGGTTTGAGGTGAAGGGCAGGTCCGGTAAGGACGTCATCCTTCAAAGGGGAGTGAGGCAGGGTGATCCTCTATCGCCACTGATTTTTAATCTGGCGGTGGATGAGATCCTTCCTCTATCCCTGAGGAGGTGGGTTTCCTCTTGGAGGGCGAGCGCGTCTCCTGCTTGGGTTTTGCAGACGACTTGGTCGTTGTAGTTTCTTCCAAGTTGGGAATGAGCTTAGCTCTCAGTAAAATAGAGGAGGCAGCGTCTGGTCTGGGCCATTTCCTGAACCCAAACAAATGTCATGCTCTCTCCTGCATCCCTGATGGACACGGAAAGAAGTACAAGATTGTGGCTGAACCCGATTTCGATTGGGGGGGGGAAACCACTCGGACAATCGTCCGCGGTTTCCGAGTGGAGATATCTTGGAGTGGATTTTGATGACTATAGAAATCCTATAGATCTCCTCGCGGAGCCAAGACTATAGAAGTTGATGTTTCGGCGGCGTTAGAGAATCTTTCTCGAGCGCCTCTGAAACATCAGCAACGTCTGGTTATCCTGCGGACATTTTTCATTCCCAGATTTGTCCATGGTCTTGTACTCGGCAACGTCACCACTGGAAGGCTGTTGCAGTTGGATAGGCAAGTTCGGCGGTATGACCGCACGTGGCTTCGCCTTCCCAAAGATGTAGCCCTTGGCTACTTCCATGCTTTATCTAAAGACGGTGGACTTGGGATCCCGTACTTTAGGACGTTGATACCTGAGCTCACTGTCCGAAGAATTGGCAAGTTGGAATTGGAGCGAGTACCCCCCGGTGAGGGCGGCATGGCGTACGCGCCGTGTGCAGCGCAAGCTGGGCTGGGCGAAAGGAGCGTTGGAACGTTTCGGGATCCCGGCCGATGGTCCTCGGGCCAATCGGAAGGGATACTGGTCGTCCTTGCTCCACGCTTCAGTTGATGGGTTCGAACTGCGGGAATCTTCTAGAACCCAAAGTTCGACTCGTTGGATTACCAATGGAAGTGCCGGGCTACCGGGAAGGGACTACGTGCAACACATACACATCCATATAACTGCCTACCAAGTAGGATCAGGACTTCCAGAAGTATACGTAGAGAGTCGGTGCCTGTGCATTGCAGAGCGGGATGTGCGGAGGAAGAGACTGCTGTGCACGTCATACAGCGTTGTTTTCGGACCCATGGGGGTCGGATACTACGACACAACGCTGTATGCAACATCTTGGCCGCTAGCCTGCGCTCGAAAGGGTGGCAAGTGGAGCAGGAGCCAAGTGTCCAAACGTCTATCGGCCTCCGCAGACCCGACATCATTGCAAAAGGCAGGGATGGCGCGTTGATGTTGGACACCCAGGTTGTCAGCGGTGCTAGGTCCTTAGACCTGGCACATGAAAGTAAAAAGAAGTATTACGCTGACTACTCGGATCTGGTAGAGGCTATCTCAACCAGGTTCGGACTCTCCACCAGGAGGGTGGAATTTACTTCCGCAACCCTTTCCTGGCGTGGAGTTTGGTCTCCGCGGTCGCACGCGGAATTGATCTCATTTGGGATCCCCCCGGGGACTCTAAGTGGGATAGTGACGCGTGTGGCAGGGCTCCCACACGAACTGGACGAGATTCAACCAGATGACGTCGACTGCGGGACGAAGAGGGACATCTGGCGTGAGACCCGGTGGATCACAGCACTAGGGCGAGAGCGACCGCCTAATTAGGCCACTCCTGGATCATTCGGAGAAGGAAGACATCTCAAGAAGGAAGCTAAAGCTAAAGAAGGAAGTTAAAGAAGAATGAAATATGAAGAAGATGTCGCAACCATCTGGACGAAGTGTACTGGATTCCTCCCCTCGAGGGGGAGGTCCTGAGACCTGTAAGGTCTTTATCCCTAATGAGGGAGGCAAGCAGGTGGAGGCTGAAAGGGGCTCACTCGTTTAGAAGTGAGCAACCAAGGGCTGAACACCAAAATGTGGAGGGTCTGGAGGTGCTTACCCGTTGTGGGTGGGTGCTTCTGGACGTTTTCAATGGACAGGGGGTCATTGGCGAAGCTTAAAAGGCTGGATATGTCCCCCTATTTTGGTTGGGGGCGAGTGACTTTTCGTCACAAGCTCCCGAAAAGCAAAATCTCGGAGGAGGCCAAGGCGATGGAAGTGGAAGGGGACCAGCCGAAGGCCGAGAGCTCGTTAAAGGCGCATTCGCCAAAGGAGAGTCAGGGGGGCCTGGAAGGAGAGATGGAGGCGTTGCAGCCGCCCTGGCCGTGTTACCCGTAAGCGAGGGGCGGATGAGGAGGGGCGGACGGTAAGGCGGGGGTTCCAGTGGGTGCGTTTCCTGACGGAAGCGATGCCGGCTTGCTCCACAGGCCTCAAGGCCAGGAGCGGTTGCCGGCGGTTGCGGAAGCCGGGGCGCGACCTCTGGGACCGGGGGCCGACGTTCCGCCCCCCTCGGAGACCTAACATGGTAATCAGGCGAACCTCCACCATGCAAAGGCCGCTTCGGCCGTGCTTAGTGGAAGGTTCGACATGGAGGGGCTACATGTAGCCCTGCTGCAGGAGCCATGGTGCCATGGGGGCATCGTCCGAGGACTGAATCCGAAATTTGGGAAGGTACTGTACAACAAGTCTGTAAGTAGACCTCGAGCATGTATAATACATAGTAATAAGGTGAGCTGTGGACTAATACCGGAGCTGTGCTCTCCTAACTATCAACACCGAAGAGGGAGCGGAAAGGCTGGTAATTAGCTCAGCGTACTTCCCCGGTGATGAGGATTCCCCCTCTGTCTACTGAGAGAGTGATGGACTACTGCAGAGGTGGGAACTTACAGCTGGAGCTGGGATACGACGCTAATGCGCACAACACTGCCTGGGGGAGCACCGACATCAATCAAAGGAGTAAGTACCTTCATGAATTCATTAATGGTGAAGGGTTGCATGTAGCTAATGTAGGCTCGGAACCAACCTTCGTGACTGCAGCTAGGAGGGAGGTGCTGGATGTGGCGCTAGCCTCGCGCTGTATGTTGAGCAAAATTGCTCACTGGCATGAATCAAGTGAACCATCGTGGTCGGATCATAGGCACATTAGGTTCCATATATGCACTCCACCATTGGTCATTTGTAGGCTTCGAAGCCCGAGGAAGACTCACTGGGAGGGATTTGTTGGGAGTCTCAGCGAGTCTCTCGGTGACCTTAAGGTGGACGTACGGACGACAGAAAGTCTGGAACGGGCAGTGGTACGGGTGACCGAGGCCATTTTGGACGCCTACCAGGAAAACTGTCCGGAGAGGGAAAGGCCTAATAGGTCGAAGACAGTCTGGTGGAACGATCACCTCGAGAGAAGGAGGCGAGAGGTGAGAAGGCTGTTTAACAAAGCCAAAATCAACCAAGACTGGGCATCGTATAGAAGGGTACTGACGCAGTACAACGTTGAAATAAGGAAGGCCAAGCGTAAATCTTGGCGGAGATTCTGTGAGGACGTAGCGGACACCTCGGAGTGCGCGAGAATTTACAGAATCCTAGTAAGGGAAGGTACTGCGGACAGGGTAGGGTTCCTGAAGAAAGATGACGGAACCTACACTAACTCGATAGAGGAGTCGCTGGAGTTGCTTATGAGCACACATTTTCCAGGGTCCTCTTATGGAGAGACCCCTCTAGAGGTTGAGGGGCTGAAAAGGCCTGGTCGGGGATTGAAAAATCGCGAATTACATCATATAGCCGAACAGGCTAGGATGGGCGATTGGAAGGTTCAAGCCCTATAAAGTACCAGGCGTGGATGGGATTTACCCCGTATTCCTGCAGAAGGCAGTGGAGGTGTTGACACCACACCTATGTAGGATCTTCAGAGGCTGTTTGGCCTGTGGATTCATACCGAGAGAATGGCAACAGGTGAAGGTCGTGTCCCTCCCGAAAGTAGGGAGGACGGTAGATTAAACGCCAAAGTCATTTAGGCCAATAAGCCTGTCCTCCTTTCTGTTGAAGGCGATGGAGAGGATGATTGACAGGTTTATAAGGGACGAGATTTTTAGGATAAATCCTCTTAATAATCGCCAATATGCCTATCAGGCAGGGAAATCCGTAGACTTGGCGCTGGATGACCTAAATAGGCTACTCCAAAAGTCGCTTGACGACAAGGAAATTGCGGTAGTCACCTTTTTGGATACAGAGGGCGCCTTTAATAATGTGTCCTCAGAGTCTCTTGTTGGTGCACTGTTAAGAAGGGGTACGCCCCCTACGATTGTCAGTGGATAAGGACTAGTCTCTTGGGAAGGACTAATATAGCCACCATAGATAATTCATCTCTTGTGGCCAGGGTGAGTAGAGGCTGTCCGCAGGGTGGCGTTTTGTCGCCATTGCTGTGGACGTTATTAGCCGATGACATCCTGACCAAATTAACCGCGGAAGGCTTTCATTGCCTTAGTTTTGCGGACGATCTGGCAATCGTGGTGAGGGGGCGGTTCGCGGTAACTGTCTCGGAGCGCACTCAGGGGGCGCTCAATATTGTGAACAAATGGTGTAGAGCGGAGGGTCTCTCCGCCAATCCCCACAAAACTCAAGTGGTTCCTTTTACAAGGAAGAGAAATTTACAAGGCTTACAACAGCCAATACTCGGAGGGGTCGCGATCCCCTTTGCCATGGAGGCCAAATATCTGGGAGTCATTTTTGACCGAAGGCTGACATGGAACTCTCATATTAACATCACCGCACACAAAGCCAAAATCGCCATGGGTAGGTGCAGGAGGCTATGCGGTAAAATTTGGGGATTAAGCCCGAGGATGGCTCTGTGGATTTATACCTGTGTGGTGAGACCAATGGTAACCCACGGGGCGGTGGTGTGGTGGACAAAGACCGTGCAGACCACAGAAACCTTACACTCTAATCATTCTGCAGACCAATTGTATCTAACATAGCTACCATCCAATATAATAATATCATATTTAAACAAAAATATAAAACATACCAATTAATTTAAATGAAATCACAAAACAGCATACACAATACTCTCAATATACAATCACACTACTCTACTCATACACTGTTTTAAATCAGTTACCCACTGAACTGCAAATAGCTAGGGCCTAACTCAACCAACAATAAGTAAACTATGAACACTTTAAATAATAAATTTTTTAATAATTCAAAAAGAACATCTATTAATAAATACGTTTTTCCCCACTCACAGGCCAAAAATAATAATACTAAAAACATGTCCAATAAATTCTAAATAACCAGGATATAAAATTCAAAAACCAGTACAAAATCACGTGATGCACCATTTAAACAACGAGGTACAAATACATCCTTAACTATCCAAACGCAGTTCATATTCAATTCAAAATAAATTATACTATAACAGAAAAAATAAAAAAATAAAAACAGCATACTAATGAAGAAAACAAACTCTGAGAACAAACTAGCGTATATATATTCAACAACTAAAACATACAAAAAATACTGATACAAATTTTCATTGTACTGAGTAAGGTGAGCCAATAAATTTGTGGACATAGTATAATAATAATAAATTTCTATGCAAACTCTGTTTTATTGTAGCATATTATTACTATTTTGTAACTCTTATTTTTCAAATATAATGTACTTTTTTATTATAAAAATAATCTTTTGATAATGGCATGTGAAATGCCGAAACGTAAAGGAAATAACTAAATGTTAATTTATAACATTTAAATAAATAAAAAAGACTTAAGGCTCTCAATAGGTTCAAGTTTTTATTCATAAAACACATAAATACTGCAAATAAAGTAAGAAGGAAGTTTTTGATAAGTTTAGGGGAATCAACGACACGTCAGAATGCGACCATTCCAACAAAATGTTCCCAAACCACTAAGGAAGAAAATTAAAATGCATTTAAAAGATGAAGTAAAAACGTCTGGAAAAATCCAAGATGCACCTGGCCCGAGGGCAAATTGTGCCCCATCGGATAAAAGAAGATAAAAAACCATCACATAAATGTTTTAAGTGCAAAAACTTTACTTGCAAAGGTCACTCAAGTATAATATGTGCTGACTGTATTGACGATTTAAATTAAGTCCTCAACAATCCATTAAATTTCAATGTTAGTTTACAAACTTATCTTTAGACTTTTTTATATTTTTAATTTATTTAATAAAAGAATATATATAGTGGCAAGCTGGTAAAATAGGTATATTTAGAGTCATGTGTGTTTTATACACATGGTTAGTTTAAATAATAAAATAATTAAAAAAAGAAATGAGAAAGAAATACGATTTTGAGTTAGTTCATCTGTGTTTGATATGAGAGTATTTTTGTATGTGTACTGTGAGTAGTAGAAATAAAGATATTGGAAGTTGTAGCCCTGAAGTGGTTTTTATTGTAGACTAATTAGGTTTATTAGTCTAGACGTGCTAGCGAGTGAAGTATGCCCACCGCGAGCACGTAACAATATATTTTTTTTTGTAACAGTTATTTCATTTATCCTATCCTATAATGTCATATCCCAGGGCTTACCTCTGCTACTGGGCGGGTCCCAGATAGAAAAAGCCCTGGTTTAGTTTTAAATGTTTGAGAGCAAGATCCAGATCATTTAGGAGTCTTAATTTATTTCGTAACACTATTCCATAATTGCCAAAGATGCCTATTTACAAGCAAAAAAGGATTATGTTGCAATATGTACAGCACAAAGAAAGGAATATTTTTCAGCTTTTTGTGATAAGTTTGTAGCTGCCTCGGACTCCAAACAATTTTGGAAATTGGTTAATTGTTTTCGTCGTAGGAACTTTATTACAGGGTCTGATTTATCTTCAAAACTCTTCTCAATCCTCCTGTAGTATATGTTCCTTCCTATGCTGAACCATCTCTGTTCTCTCCCACTCTAAATTCTCCTTTCTCCATTGATGAGCTGCTTACCATAACTTCTAATCTTAAGCGTAACAAGGCTCCCGGGCCTGATCGCATAACTTACGAGTTTTACAGGTATGCCCCTACTGTATTTCTTGATAAAGTTTTGGCATTTTTTATCTTTATTTATGAGCGGAGCGATATTCCTTAATGTTTTGGCAAATCCATAATTTTTCCACTCTATACAAAAAGGGAATATTAATGATGTTACGAACTATAGAGGCATCTCCTGCTTAGATACCATGGCGAAAATTTTTACCTCGTTGTTTCTTGCTCGTTTAAATCAGTTCGTGTCCGAAGGCAACTTGTTGACCGAATTTGTCAGGCTTTTGGCGTGGTTATTCTGCTTTGGATAACATTTTTATTTTAACAAACTTAGTAAATCTTAAACTCTCTGCGAAGGGTCGGAAAATTTATTGTTTTTTCATCGACCTTTAGTCAGCCTTCGACACTATTAACCACCCTTCTCTGTTTTTGAAGTTATTTAACTTAGGCGTCTCTTCCAAGTTAGTAAGGGCTTTAAAAATGTTATACTCCTTTGCAGCTTCCTCCGTCCGCTGTTCAGATAGAATATCCGATTTTTTTAAAGTTGGGTCAGGAGTGAGACAGGGATGTCTTTTGAGTCCCATTCTGTTTGCACTCTTCATAGACGACCTGCCATCGCTTCTGGAGGGTGGAGTACTTATCGATGACACAAAAATAAAAATTCTGCTTTAGGCTGATGATATTGTGCTCATTTCCGATAATCCAGTACACTCCAGAGAAATATTAATATTTTAGAGGTATATTGTAACCAGTGGAATCTCTCTGTCAATTTACAGAAGTCGAAAATAATTATTTTCCGAAAAGGCGGCAGGTTTGCTTCTTCGGAAAAGTGGACATACAAGAGTGAAAGAATTGAGGTGGTAAACAGATATAAATACCTTGGAGTAGTTTTGACTCCTCGTCTTTCCTTTCTTCCCCGCCTAGAAGATAGAGCATCACAAGCAAAAATAGGCATAAACAGAGTTTGGTCAAACTTCATTCTGAATAGAAATGTACCTTTAAGCTCCAAGTACCGGTGTTCGGCAGTATTTCGCGTGCAGTTGTGTGCTATAGAGCCCAGGTATGGGGTTTTCAGTCGTACGATGTGCTGGAAAAATTTCAGAGATTTTTCATCAGGAATTTGTTCTCCCTACCTTCATCCTCTCCTAATTATATGTTAGCAATAGAAACAGCTATGGAACCTCTGGAGTGCTTCACACTTCATCTGCATCTTAAATACTGCCTCAAGGTACTCTCTCTCCCGGATTACAGACTGCCTAAGAAGGTGGCGCTCTAGGTGATAAAGGGAGGATCTTACTGGTTTAAGCACTGGCTCACCCTATCACGAACATACTCTTGCCAATTTAACGGTAGTTTAGACGATCTTTCGAAGTGGGGTAGCCAGCTTTCTCCTTTGAGATCTAAGATTTGTGTAGCTCATCTCGAACAGTCTGTGAGTCGTGCGGTTGCTTCAGATAGATTCCTTTTATATAGGTTTCTATTAAGTGATCAGGTTACAACCTCATTATTACACGATCTTTCCTTCAATGAAGTGCGCTGGTTATTTAAACTGAGAGGTGAACTTTTATACTTGAATTTCAGATCTTGGCTCGAAAGAGACTTTGATCTGGAAAGGTGTCAACTTTGTAATTCTGGTAGGCCGGAAGATTTGTAACATTTCCTTGGAGAATGCCCCCTTTTGGCTGAATTTCGTTTACTCTATTTTAATAAGCACATTCTCTCGAGAGGTGATGTAGTTTCTTTTTTATCAGGCCAAGAACATCCTCGTCCTTTGCTCCAGTTCGCCCGCCATGCCTGGAAGGTAAGGTATAGTTGGATATCTGACTCTAATTAATTAATTCTTGTATGGCCTTATTTTTTTCTCTGTCTCTCTCTCTCTTTTTCTTTCTTTTTTTTTCTCTTATTTTGTTTTTTAACTCCCTTTTTATATCTCAATTAGTTTGTATTTTTTAGGCGTGATTTTCATTTTTGTATATTCGTATGTAATTATTGCTTTTTTAAATAACTCTTTATTTCATATATACCTTTGGATTATTATTTGTTTTTGTTTTTTTGTTTTTTTTACCTTTTTTTATTTTATTATACTTGTTTGATTTATCTATTTGTAGTTTAATTTGTTTAGTTACAAGAAGAAAATAATTAATTATTTTTGTAGTGAACACTAACACTGAAGTGAACAAAATAGCTAAAGCCATTGCTAATATATTTTGTATATATTATCCAATGAAAAATGGTAATTATTTTGATAACTCAGATCACTCATTTTCCGTTAACACTTATAATTCAAAAAATAATACTTTAAATATTGGTTTTTGGAATATATATGGTTTTAACACATTATATAATCTTTCTAAACTTGAAATAAACTTGTTGTTGGAGATGAGTGTTCTGTGTTTTTCTGAGACATGGCTTTGTTCATCTAATGTTAGTATGCCTTCTTTTCTTAACAGTTATGATTATTATGACAGCTATGCTGTCAAACTCCATGATAGGGGTAGAGGCAGTGGGGGTTTATTAATTTTTCTTAAAAAAGGTTTATTCTCAGAAGTTAAAGTTATTTGTTCTAATGCTTGGTTCCTCTGCCTTCTACTAAGAGCACAAAGTGAATACTTTTGTTTAGGTTTAGTATATTTCCGGCCAGGAACTGACTATGATTACGTTATAGATCTGTTTCGAGATGAATTGTACAATATTATATTCGATTTTGATAACCCTACTTTTATAATAGGTGCAGATTTTAATTCTAGGACAGGAAATTTAAATAATCTAGATAATGAATTATTTTCCTGTTCTAACCTTAATGGATCCAGATCTAGTCTTGATGAAATCACTAGTAGTAGAGGAACTCGATTGGTAGATGTGATGGAATCTTATGGTGTTATAGCTTGTAATGGTAGGTCCTCCAATGACAATCCGGCTAATTTTACCTATATAAGTGAAAAAGGGAAGAGTGTTATTGATTTAGTTTGGGTCTCGGCGGGATTTCTGAGGAATATTTTGGACTTCATAGTTATTAATGTTTCAGATTTATCGGACCATTTTTTATGTCGTTTAGCAATAAATTTAGAGGTTTGCATGGACCTCGAAACTAAGATTCCTGATCAATCTTTTTACTGCACATTGAACAGATCCGCGGTGAATCTTAATAAGTTTCATCAACTGTTTTAAATTCTAATGTCTTAGATTTTGAAAATATCTCCGCAGAGGAGCTTTATACAAATTTACTTAGCTCGCTTCAAACTCTTATGTACAATATCTCCATATTTTCCATCTGTAGTATTTCTATAAGTAACTAGTGTATGACCTAGCAGAATTACTGCTTCTAACTTAACCTTTTATTTCTTACATAGTAATATCCTTAAACGTCTCTTATATGTGTGCAAAATTCCATCAGCAAACGAGTGCCCCATTGAGTAAATGTAAAAATGGTTTCTCTGTGGGTGAGGAAATTATATCCAACCCATTTTTTGTCAATGTAACGATTAATGCTTATACTTATGTTTTGTGTTTATGTCACTAACTTAAAAAACGCCTAACATAAAGTTCTGTTCAAGTATTAGTGCTGTGAACAATACATACCTCATTTTGGTTAAATACTTATATTTTTGCACACAACCTAACTTAAAAAACGCCTAACATGAAGTTCCTCATTTGTTTAAATAATTTAAAACTAATATGTTTTATGTATTGTTGCACTGTTTTTTGCTTAATACTTGCATGTTTTTGTATTTTTTACTTTTTGTTTAATATTAGTTTGTAATATTAGTTCTGTATTTTTACTGTTTCTGTATTGTTCTGTTTTTTTTGTTTAATACTAGTTTTTTAAAACTAGCATGTTTTTTATGTTTTAATACTTTCTTCTGTATTTTTGCTGTTTCTGTATTGTTCTGTTTTTTGTTTAATACTAGTTTTTTTCAGTTTTAATACATTTTTTCTGTATTTTTGCTGTTTCTGTATTGTTCTCTTTTTTGTTTAATACTAGTTTTTTAAAACTAGTATGTTTTTTTATGTTTTATTACTTTTTTCTGTATTTTTGCTGTTTCTGTAGTGTTCTGTTTTTTTAAAACTAGTATGTTTTTTGTATTTTTACATTTATGTTTAGTACTATGTTTTTATGTATATTACCTAACTTAAAAAAACGCCTAACATAAAGTTCTGTTCAAGTATTAGCAGTGCACAACTTAAACCAACTAACAAAAAACACAAATATTTTTTTGCCTTTTATGAATTCCTCCATAATCGAAATTCACTTAGCTTAGAATTAAACGTAATTAGCCACATACAGGCGGCTGAAGTACAAGAAATGTGATCCTACTTGGCCAGTTAATAATGACTCATCATAGTGCAGCTGCCAAGTCACCAGGAAATGACTCATCACCGGGCCTCCACTGAGAAAAGGCACAAATAAGCCCACATTTCAACCCCCACCCTCAGGTGCAGGGTATATAAGCAGGTGCAGGACGGCGCTAATTCAGTCTTCGTGTGACTTCCTACACGTGAACATCGCTCTCCAGAAGCTACATCCTCGCTCTAAGGACAACATCAGAAGAAATGGCCACTCTAAGGACAACATCAGAAGAAATGGCCTGCAGAAAATGCAGAAAAACATTCACTTTGAAGAATAATTTCTATCGCCACCAAAAATACTGTGACGGCAGTGCAGATTATACCTGTAAAGTGTGCAAGAAATCATTCCCGAACAGGTATAATGGAAAACGGCATGAAACCTTATGCATTGAAAAACCACCTCGCAAGATTGCACGTTATGATGGCGTACAACCAACCAAGGAACACCTTCTAAAACTCGCATCTGAGGAATATGAAACGGCATGTCAAGGTAGGATCAAATCATATTTTTTACAGTCAACTGAATTTGAATATCTACCCACCTTTCTGCAATCTATTAAACCCCGTCTTCATGAACTAATTAAACTTCAATTAGAAGAAAAACATGCTTTGAAGGTTAATATATTAGTGGAATGCTTGTTTGAAAATACAATTGGAGAGCACAGCGACCGGGCCTTTAAGACCCGAAATAAGGCTGTTTACAGGAATACAAACCTCGACGAGTTTCTCGAACAGGCATTCAAAAAATTAGTTAATGAAATGGAAGAAGCCCAGCTGGAGAAAAGTGGATGGCAGCTGGTTGGAATTGATGGAGCGAGGTTAAGAATAAATATGTACAAACCGCTGGGTGGGTCAACTTATATAAAACTCCCCAGCGTTATTGCAGCTAAGAAGGCCTGCATAAATCCACAAAATCAAGATGAGGAATGTTTTAAATATGCAGTGCTGGCAAAATTAATTCAAAAGGATCCTCAACGCATCGCCAAATATCAAGAACTCGCCCACAGATATGATTTTTCATGCATTTCGTTTCCTACGCCGCTTAATGAAATCAGAAGATTTGAAAAAGTTAACAACATCTCAATTAATGTATTTGGATTGGATGAGAATGATGCCGTTTATCCACTGAAGGTTGGAAAGAAGAACTACCAGACCATCGCGATCTATTACTCTTAGAAGATGGTGAAACACAACATTATGTATATATTAAGCCCCTTAATAAATTAGTTCATCTTCAAAAAACTGCGCACAAGGAGGCAATACAATTGTGTAAACGTTGCTTCACTCACTTTGATGGAGAGCATGGGAGAACGGCAGAAGAAAAACTGAAGGAGCATAAGATATACTGCAACGACAACGCCCCAGTAGCTGTTAAACTTCCAACTGATGAGCCGTTTATTGAATTCAAAAACGTTGAACGCCAGGTGAGAGTAAATTTTGTAATTTATACTGATTTTGAGTGTATTTTAAATCAAATTAATACATGTGAACCAACGCCTCAAAGCTCATACACAACAGCCTATCAAGAACACACACCATTTTCTTTTTGCGCCTATGTTAAACCTGCTGCTGAAATAGAACATCTTTGGCCTCTTAATAAACCATACTTGTACAGAGGAAAGTGTGCCGCTGAATATTTCCTAGACTATTTGGATAGGATATCCACTCCAATTAAGAAGATTATGAACAGAAATGAAGAAATGGTGATTGATGAATTGGAGGAGAGAGAATGGAAGGCGGCCAAGATCTGTTATCTCTGCAAGCGAAATTTTGAAGAACGCAATCATAAGGTACACGATCACTGCCATATTTACGGCAAGTATAGAGGACCTGCATGTAATAAATGCAATTTAAGATGTAGGAAACCCAACTATGTTCCAGTCATCATACATAATCTGAGCAGATATGACGCACACTTCATCATAAAGGAATTAGGAAAGCTACCTGGCAGAATTAATGTAATACCCCACACAGAAGAAAATTTTATCTCATTCGCCAAATACATAAATGGGGTGCAATTTCGCTTTATTGACTCATTTAGATTCATGGCTGAGAGTCTGAGCCAATTAGTCAACAATCTACCAAAAACCAGCTTTACAGAAACAGCGAAATTTTTTAATGAAGTGCAGCTACCACTTGTGTTAAGAAAAGGCGTATTCCCATATGACTATGTCAGTTCTTGGGAAAGATTGGATGACGACGTTTTACCACCGAAGGAGGCATTTTACAACAAATTAACAGACAGCACCATCGATGAAGAGGATTATAACCACGCCACCACCGTATGGAACGAATTTAATTGCTCCACGTTGGGAGAATATAGCGACATTTATCTAAAAACAGATGTATTGCTGCTAGCCGATGTTTTTGAAAACTTCCGTCAAGTGACCATGAACGTACATAAACTCGACCCAGCACATTATTTCACAACACCAGGAATGGCGTGGGATGCAATGCTACGTTTAACTGGCATCAGATTGGAACTCTTACTGGACTAAGACATGATATTAATGGTTGAACGAGGAATAAGAGGAGGCATCTGCCAAACATCTCTCAGGTATGCAAAAGCAAATAATAAGTATATGCCTGATTACGACCCATCAGAGGAATCTACATATATAATGTACTACGACGCCAACAACTTATATGGTGATGCTCAGAGTAGATTTCTACCTTATGGAGGCTTCAAGTGGGCAGAGCGACCTGGAGAAATACAAGTGCAAGACATCCCGGACGATTCTGAATATGGCTACATATTGGAGGTGGATCTAGAATATCCTGAACATCTTCACAACCTCCACAACGATCTCCCATTCCTAGCAGAATCAATTGTACCGCCCAACAGCGATGGAAACATAAAAAAATGAATACCTCATCTGGGCAAACGGGAGAGATATGTCGTCCATTACATCGCTCTCAAACAGGCTCTCGACCATGGACTGCAATTGGTGAAGGTTCACCGAGCAATTCAGTTTAAACAATCCCCATGGCTTCTACCTTACATTAAGCTGAACACAGATATGCGCAAGAAGGCAACCAACAACTTTGAAAAACCAATATAAACTGTACAACAATGCCAACTTTGGAAAGACAGACCATGGAAAATGTGCGAAAACGGATGAACTATGAGCTTGTAAATAATGAAAGAAGACTGATGAAATTGGTCGCAAAACCAAATTTCCTGGACAGGACAATTTATGGCGAAAATTTAGATGGGGTGCAGATGGCAAAAACCAGGATTTTCTTCAACAAGGCGACATACGTCGGATTATCGATACTGGAAATTTCGAAGACCATCGTATTGGGATTTCACTATGACGTCATGATGCGCAAATATGGCCCAGAGCGTTTGAAACTTATATACACTGATACAGACTCCTTAATCTATGGAATTTGCACAGACGATGTTTTTATGGACATGCAAGAGATGGAGGAACACTTTGACACATCTGATATCCTCCCGATCACCCCAACTACTCAACCAAAAACAAGAAGGTGCTGGGAAAGTTCAAGGATGAGGTGAATGCGCAAATAATTAACGAAGTTGTTGCTTTGAGGCCGAAAATGTATGCCATTGATGTAGCTGGCGAGATCAAGAAAAGAGCAAAAGGCGTTCAAAGATCAACACTCAAGAAAATTGGCTTTGAGGATTATAAAAAAGTACTGTTCAACAATACGCAAATGTTAAGCAAGATGAGATCGATTAGATCAATGGAGCATAATGTTTACTCAATTGAAATGCTGAAACGGAGTCTTTCATCTGCAGACGAAAAGAGGATTATTAAATCAGATGGGATCAGCACATTTGCATATGGGAATTGTAATGCGGAGTTGTGAATAAAGGGACATTTCATTGCAGGTATGAATTTTTTTAATTATATATTGGTCTAAATGTAAAAATTATAATTGTTATCACATTATAAATAAAAAATATTGTTTTTTACACAGATGTATTTTTTTTTACAATACCTAAAAACAGAACTTAACTTTATGTTTTTTTTTTGTTAAGTGAGGCGGCGTATACATACAAAAAATAAGTATTAAGCCAAAGTGAGGTATGTATTTTTTACAGTGCTTAAAACAGAACTGAACTTTATGTTTTTTTTTGTTAAATGAGGTATGTATTTTCATAATACTTAAACATAACTTTACATAAAAAACAAAACTGAACTGAACTTTGTTTTTTTTTGTTAAATTAGGCGGTGTATACATACAAAAAATAAGTATTTAAACAAACTGAGGTATGTATTTTTTTATAATACTAAAACTGAACCGAACTTTATGTTTTTTTGTTAAATTAGGCGGTGTATTTGACCAAAGTGGTGTATTTTTCATTAGGTTATGCGCAAAAAGTATTAAGCATTGGGCCCCCTCCCCGCATTGCAGGGCATCTGTAAGCGGATGTTGGCTCAAAGAATGTGGCGTGATAAGTTTTGTTGCATTTCGGTGGATGCTGCCCTCAATATATAATGGTGATGGACGTAACAAGATATGTAAGTACCAATTACAGTTTACTTTGAGTTCTTACTGTAATCACCAACGTCTTAAGATGTTTTACTTCTAAAATATATAATATTTAAACACACATGTTCTATAATTGTATCAATAGAGGTGGTTTGTCTAAGGTATCATTTTTTTTTTAAACATGATGTTAAATAGATTAATATATACGCCGTCCCCCACCGCCAATTAATATTCTCACGTAATTACATTCTTTTTTATGTTTAAGATGTTTTACTTCTAATACATATAACATTTAAACACACATAGAGGTTGCAAGGCGGTGTATTTAACCAAAGTGGGGTATTTTTCATTAGGTTATGCGCAAAAAGTATTAAGCATTGGGTCCCCTCCCCGCATTGCGGGGCATCTGTAAGCGGATGTTGGCTCAAAGAATGTGGCGTGATAAGTTTTGTTGCATTTCGGTAGATGCTGCCCTCAATATATAATGGTGATGGACGTAACAAGATATGTAAGTACCAATTGTATTTCGTACCATCTTAAAGTTATTTCCAATTTGACTCAATTGGGGGATTTTGTGTAGTATTACTGCAATCACTGCGGGGCCCTGCTTGGGATGAGGCCGTCCGCTGCAGCTTATAATGGTAAATATCTATAGTTGAATTATTTTTATAATTCTATTGTATAATGCAGTTCTTTCAAAAAATCCCCGGACATGTCCGCGTGTGTCCTGCCGCCGCCGCCGCGGGGAGGTTCCGCCACCCTCAAACCCCAACACACACCCTTAACGCGGTGAGGGATTAAACATGGTTGATTTAATGTATTGAGCAATAATATTTTATCTAACTTTTTTTCTTGTTTTTTTCAGGGGAGGCTGTACGATGCAGATATTATATATATAAGCTTTGTGTTTTTTTTTTAATATTGATATAAATATTATTATATAAGCTTATATAAAATAATATTATATAAGCTGTGTTTTTGTTTTTTTTATAACATATTATTATATATAAGCTTTTTTGTTTTTCCATCTTCCCCTCTGCTAATTGGTAGATGGATTAAAATAAATGACGTTATAAATGTAATAAAATTTAACGAAAAACTATGAGTTAAAATCGATAATTTAGTCGGCTTGTGCTTTTAATATTAAGTTTATTTAATTGGGTGTAACTTAAAACAACTATCAAAATAAAAAAAAATATCACTTTTTGTTTTAATTGTGAGTAATTTAAAATCAACTAACAAAAATATTAGCAGTTTTGTTTTAATGCAGTTAGTATGGCTAGGATTTTGCGTAACTTAAAATCAGCTAACAAAAATATCACTTTTTGTTTTAATTGTGAGTAATTTATAATCAACTAACAAAAATATTAACAGTTTCGTTTTAATGCAGTTAGTATGGCTAAGATTTTGCGTAACTTAAAATCAGCTAACAAAAATATCACTTTTTGTAATTTAAAATCAACTAACAAAAATATTAACAGTTTTGTTTTAATGCAGTTAGTATGGGTAAGTTTTTGCGTAACTTAAAATCAGCAACAAAAATATCACTTTTTGTTTTAATTGTGTGTAATTTAAAATCAACTAACAAAAATATCACTTTTTGTTTTAATTGTGTGTAATTTAAAATCAACTAACAAAAATATCACATTTGTTTAATACTGTTAGTATGGTTAAGTTTTTGTGAAAATTAAATCAAATAACGCACAAACAATTCCACTTCCTGTAGCTGGGAGAAACATTATTTAAGTAGCATAATTTTTTTAATAAATAAAAAAATTATCGTAATGAGTGATTAGCCTTATCTGCATTTTTAAAAACACAGTAGCGCATTGATTTATAAAATTAATATAAACGTCTTCACTAAGGCCTTATCTGTTTTACTTTGCTTGCATTTCTAAAACACAGTGGCGTATTGAATTCACCTTTTTTGCAATCGACGGGAAGCTGTGATAGTTGTGGGGATAAGATGATTTAAAATAGGATGTTCTGTTTAGTTATGGGATCTGCCAGTGCTTATATTTGTAAGTAGTTTCTTTCCTAATTTTGTTGACATTTAATACAGCCCCCCCAATTTTCTAACAATCTTTTTGCACTTGTAGTATGTATGCAGGCTCTACGGAGTAATCAGGACCGGCACGTTCGGGACTCCACATACATGTATATGTGGATTGTGGAATGGGAGGTATGTTTTAACATTTATATTAATGTTAGATTTAGGTTGCAAAATTTCTAATATTTTGTGTGTCTTCAACAGCCGCCAGAGAAACCGCCGACTCAATCGCCTCCACCAGCCCATGATGAGGGTTAATATATATAAATAGAATATATTGATTTTTTAAAGAGAAGTTTTTTTCATTTCAAACCCCCAACCCTCATGCATTATGGAATTACTATATATATGCGGTCCAACCAATAGTTTAATTGTGTCTTACTGTAATCACCAACGTATAAGATGTTTTACTTCTACTATATTAACATTTAAACACGCATGTTCTATAATTGTATCAATAGAGGTGTTTGTATAAGGTGTCATTTTTTTTTAAACATGATGTTAAATAGATTAATATATACGCCGTCCCCCCACCACCAATTAATATTCTCACATAATTACATTCTTTTTTATGTTTAAGATGTTTTACTTCTAATATATATAACATTTAAACACACATAGAGGTTGCAAGGTGCCATTTTTATTGAAAATGATGTTAATATATGCTGCCCAACCAATAGTTTACTTTGTGTTCTTACTGTAATCACCAATGTCTTAGGATGTTTTACTTCTAATATATATAACATTTAAAACACACATGTTCTATAATTGTATCAATAGAGGTGTTTGTATAAGGTGTCATTTTTTTTAAACATGATGTTAATATACGCCGTCCCCCACCACCAATTAATATTCTCACATAATTACATTTTTTTTATGTTTAAGACGTTTTACTTCTAATATATATAACATTTAAACACACATAGAGGTTGCAAGGTGCCATTTTATTGAAAATGGTGTTAATATATGCTGCCCAACCAATAGTTTACTTTTGAGTTCTTACATTTTCACCAATGTCTTAAGATGTTTTAAATAAACCATTTTGTTTTACTTATGCCTCAATTAGTTTGCTATATGTAATGATTTAATTTTATTTGCACTTAAGTAAATGTTGTGTTTGTTTTCCCCCACTATTCTTACATTCTTTTTTATGTTTAAGATGTTTTACATTACATAATTACCACTAGTTTGTTTGTTTGTGTGTCTATGATGATGTGTTTTAATTTATTTGTCTATTCTCATATAATCGCTTTTTTTATTAAATTGTTATACCTTGTTTTACATTATGTGGCTCACCCTCAATTTAAACAATGTTTTACATTAATATTTTGTTGGGAGGGATTGCGGATATGTTAATTTACTTGTCTCCTTATTCTAGTTTTAACTTAATTAGTTTGCTATATAATGTTTTTTAATGTTGTGTATTTAGATATGTCAATTTCTACTTGTTTTATTGTCACATAATCACCATTAGTTTGCAACTGTTTTAACATTTTTATGTCTTAAGATGAATAATAGATACATTAATATGTCAATTTTGTATTTTTTTTTTTCACCCCTTACCCATATAACGTTCTAATATTATTTGTGTCTAAGATGTTATTCACTAAATGCCATGTAATTACATCAATAGAGGTGTTTATTCAATCACCATGAGCTATACACCAACTTAAAAGGTATGTAAAATTTACCTCAGCCTATGTGTGTTTAAAATGTTAGGTTAAGTAATTGCATCAAAAGGGTTATTTATTAAAGATATGTTAATATATTTGGTTTGTTAGACTTCGGGTATTTAACATACCTGCGGCGTTTATGATATATCAATTAAGTTGTTTTTTTACCTTATTCCAACACAAAGAATCACCATTATGTGACTCACACTCAATTTATGTTATTAATATTTTGGTGGAAGGGATTGCAGATATGTTAATTAACTTGTCTCCTTATTTTAGTTTTTAACTTAATTAGTTTGCTATATAATGTTTTTTAATGTTGTGTTTTAGATATGTAAATTAACTTGTATTATTGTTACTTTATTCTCACAGCCAATATATTTGTTAGACGTTTTGCATCAACATAGCTGTATCAGACATTAAATGTTGTTAATCAATTTATTTGTTTTATTTTTCACCCTAATCACCTTTTTTATGTCTAATATAATGTTTTAATATTGTCTAAAATGTTGTTAAGTAATAAAAAAGATAGGTTAAACTACCTTGTTTTATTTCCTCCCGAGGTGTGTATATGACATTTTACAACTATGAACTAAGTGACCGCTTTGGTCAGATATGTCAATTTTTACTTGTTTTACCTTATTGTCATATAATTACATTCTTTTTTTATTTTTATGTCTTAAGATGTTGTTTAATATAACTTATATTTATTTTTCACCTTATTCTCACCTAATTAGTTTTTGCTATATATCATGTTGTTAAATAACACCCAAATAAATTATTAAAGAAATTATTTATTTTTTGTTCCTCCACCCCACCATATATATATCAATTGTCTATCAATTATTAAAAGATATGTTAAATGTCCTATAATCACCTAATGTGAAATAAATGTTAAACTACCTTGTTTTATTTTTCCTGGGCCACATACTTATATATGATAATTTTACTGCTATGAACTAAGTGACCGCTTTGGTCTAGTGGGTTGCATTACCGCCTTCTAACTCAACAATTAAGGTTCGATTCCAGGTCAAACAACTTTTTTATTTCATTTTATTTAATTATTTATAATTTAATTTATAATTTATTTATATATTTATAATTTAATAGTCATCGATTTGGATGATGTGATTACGTCATCTTTGAATTAGGCTCATTGATTTGGATGATGGCAGCAGCGCTCTTGCAACCCCCAAGACTAGTATCATAGCCCCTGTGCCAGAAACCCCTTAACTACCCTACTGTGAATACTAATGAGAATTATATTGCATGCATCCAGTCAAATAAGTGCTTATGCAGGTGATATCTGCTTAGTGGCGAGGAATAAACAATCACTTATGGACATATTTAAACTATTGAAAGCTGAAGGCGAAGTAGTTGGACTGAAAGTTAATGAGAGTAACACACAGTATATATATGTAAAGTCAGGCGGTGGCTCAAGGACTGGACAAAATCTAACCGTATAAGGATATTCTTTAAAAATGTAAAGACTTTTTCATATCTGGGCGCAGAGCTCAACTGCGAAAATAAAACAGAAATAGAAATACAGAAACGAATTATGGCAGGCAACCGAACTTACTTCGCAAATTTGGAACTTTTCCGGTCATGGCTGTCGTCACAAGCTACAAAGATACCATTATATAAGACGTTAATAAGACCAATAGCGACATACTTAGCGGAAACATGGACCCTATGTACCTCTACAATGAATATTGTAGTGGTGCGAACATTTGAATTTATTATATTTTAAACTAGTTAATAAGAGAAGAGTGCAGCGGTGGGTTGCCGCGTCAACATTTTGCTCCTACTATTTCTCTCTGTGTGAGAGAATTGTTTTAAAAAGAAGAGTCACTCTAGCTCGGAGAGCGTTAGTGAATGGAGGCGTACATAGGACTACTTTTCGGTGCCCATGGCATTTTTCTAGCTTCTGGCGCCGAGGCGGCTCACTGATTGCAGTGAGGCGGCTCACTGATTGCAGTGAGGCGGCTCACTGAATTAGGAAGTGGGGTTAAAGTAAGAAATTTACTGATGTTTAGGATATTATTTACCAGTAATTAGCTAGTTTAAGTCTTACATTTTGTATTTCACAAATAATTTGATTGGTAAGGGTTCTGGAAAATTAATAGTAGAGTAGTCTATTATGCAAAGTAGAGTAAAATTATTGTTTAGAGTAGAGTAAAAAAAGGAACATATAGTATCGGGGTTGAATGTTAGCCAGTGTTCATGTTTAGCTTAGTAGTCATCTAATGTTTAATATATCTTCCGGCAGTTGATATTAACTCGGCTTAACACCTTCCATTATTTTATTGTAAACTCTCAATATCAAATATTATATCCTATAGCATTACAATTTTTTTTTTCGAGCTTTATTTTTCCAGGTATGGTTCTAATATAATAATAAATCTACTAGCGCAGTATAGCTTAATACTTCCCTTATCCACTAACCTCCCATATCCTACATATTACAAATCTTCGAAAGAAAAATTCTTAGGAAGATATAGAACCTGTAATGGCTGACGGTGGATGGAGAATTCGGAGAAACAGCGAACTGTATGAGCTATTCGGATCCTGCGACATAGTCCAGTTTATAAAAGCGAGGAGGATAGAATGTAATAAGTATGTAATAAATGTAAAGAATGTAATATATGTTGGGCCATGTATTAAGAATGGAAGACGGCAGAACTCCAAAAACGGTTCTACTTGGAGCGATGTATGGTACCTGGCGAAGAGACGACCTAGGAGACGATGGATCCAGGATGTAGAAAAGGACTTTGCAGTGCTCGGTGGCCAAGACTGGAGAACGAGAGCACTGTGCAAGGAGGACTGGCGTAATGTTGTCAGGGAAGCCAAGACCCACCCCGGACTGTAAGTAGGTAAGAGCTACGCAGTAAGTAAGAAAGTAAAATGTCATATAATGTGAATGTCAATAAACTAATCTAATCAATTAAGGACATCTCGTTTAACTGTTTAATTGGTGGGAACAAAAATGGCCCCATGCGCCTCTAAGTGCGATTTCTTGAGTTAAGGGTTAAATATTAATACTCTCTTTTCCAAGAACGTGGATGGCACTGTTTTGTAACTCACCCTACCTAACCCAGGAGCTTTACTGTCTTTTGTTTTTGCAATAACTGTTACTAGCTCCGAGTCTTTGTCTAATGAACAAACTTTGATGCACGGTTCAGCATATAGTATTAGCACCGCTTGCCCTTCACGATTAAACATGCTTTTAAAATATAAAAACAGGTCCGATAAACGAACCTGGATCCAAATTCTAAAATTTTTACCTTTCAAACTGTTGATTATTTCCCAAAACTCAGATGGAGTTTTCACAGACCTTAAACCATCCGGTCATTTTTTTTCTTTAATTTACATAACTCTCTGTATTTATTGTTAATCACTAAATAGTGTCTCTTTATTAAAGTAGAATTAATTTTCCTCAAAAAAAAAAAAAAAAAATTGCAATAAAAGTTTAGTATAATAATAAAATATAAAATAAAAAAATTTAATATACAATAAATTAATAAGTTTTTTTCACATTCAATAATTTGTCGACTCAATCATATAATATATCATAACCAAATTGAATACACAACCACCAGACAAATTAGGACACATCACCTCCCCGGCTCAGTCCACCACGAAATAGCAATGAGTAAGGTGACTCAATTAAACACAGTAAGTCTCACAATTTAAATTTATACATGTAAATTACAATATAATAAATAAACCAAAAAATTCTGTTAATATAGGCCATACATAACAATAGGAAAAACTGAAATACACAAAAAATAAGAAAAGTCTTAAAATGATAAACCACGTGAGCTCATCACATGTTAATGAGGCGAATAACCTTTTTTTTAAAAATTATTAACTGCATATATATATATAAAAAATATTTGGACAACACCTTATGGGCTTTGATACATAAAAATTAAAATTAAATTTAATATAAAACCCTAAAAATAAACGAAGCCTCTGTACAGGATGGGAAAATAGTAATAAGGTAATTAGTCTTGTCGGACTATTAAATTAGAATTAAGATGAGTTTATAATTAGGAAAGTAAAATTGTATAATGTATTGTATATATAATGTTTTATAAAAACGTAATGAATATAAAAACTAAAAATTGTAGTCCTTGAAAATGGCACGCACAGTGCAGAAACGTTGGACAATGAGAAAATAAAAACTTTTATGGCTGTTGTAAATGGTTCTAAATAAAACACCAAACCAGTTTCCTGAACAAGTTTAATAGGGAAAATGATGGTTTTCTCAATTTTAGTCATTCGCTATCAAACCATATTATTTTTAAATAATATTTTAGCATAATTTTGTTTTAAATTATTTTTATCTAAATTATATGTACCCAGCGCCTTGTTTAATAGTTTGTATGACCCAGGCTATAGCCTCGTTTACATCCTCAGTACCCAGATCTGACCAAGCGTTAGAGAAACGTTCCACCTTTTTTTATGAAAACTTGTTCATAGCCTTTATTTAGTTTGAATTTAGGTAACAAGCACAAAGACTTAGATTCAATTCTATGACCTAATTTGAGCGAGAATGGCAAATGATCTGAGAAAATCTGTTCCTCTACTTCCAAATTTGTAACGAAAGATAAACAATTTGCTATTACCAAATATACTGAACATCTCGTGGAGTCAATAAACGTATAATTACCATCTAAATCAGGCCCGTGCAACCTGCGGCCCGGGTAACTCTTCCGTGCGGCCCGCGTTATGGTATTGGAGAAAATAAAAAATTAATAATCTAAATAATATTGTGATCACCACTGTTAAGATTGTAATTAATATTATATAGAATAGAACATAGAGAGGCTCCTGTCTTAACTTGCTTTTAAAAGAGAGTTTAACACTTAGTGATCGACAAGTCTGTCAGTGCGAGCCTGGACATGTTTGTGCAACTCTGTTTATGTTTGTGCTTGATATAAAAAAATCTGATGTGAAACCCTTACACGACTTTCTCTTACTGCGAAATGGCAAATTTTCTTCACACTTACAATTCTTATTAGTGTTTAACACCGTCGGCATTTTTATGGAGAAATCACAAAAAAACTGAAAAAGCTATTCAGTAAAGACACACTTCCGGTCAACCAATTTCCTTCAAACTGGGAATTTTGTCAACTCATATAATTCTAATTAATATTATTTAGACGATGGAATTGTGTAATAACTGAAATAGTACTTTAGAGAAAAACGTAACCCCTTTCCGTACCCAAATGTGCACGCTTAAATGAATTTTCCCGGAGAAATGTTCGAAATAAAAGATGTAACTCTCTGTATTGATGTATCAAGTTCAAAGAAAATCGTTGGAGTCGTTTTAGAGAAAATCAGAAAGAACTGAAAAAAAAAAAAAAAATCAGTAAAGAGGCACTTCCGGTTGATGGGTTTTGCCCGAAATCTTCGTATCTGATGCGAATAAACAGGATACCAAGTTTGAACTTCCTGCTACATTTCATTTTTGAGATTTTCTTTTCATACACTGACACACACACACACAGACACAGATCATTTCCTAAAAACCACTTTTTTGGTATCCGGTGTCCTCAAAACAGGCATTTTCGGTGAAAACTCAATTTTGAAAATCTGGTACGATCGCAATACTTCCTTGAACACTAATTAGAGAAAGTAATATATTGTCTCAATTAAAATAAGAAAAATGATTTCGAAATCTTTATTTCTGCTAATTAAAAAAAAATTATCACATATTTGAAATGCTTGAATAAAATTAGCCAGGGTACTTGCGTATTTTCCAGATGACAAACATGTTAAAATTGTCATTCTGAATATGAAGTTCATGACAACACAATTACAAAAATTTGCTAGACCAATTTATTAATTAAATTGTAGTTATAAGCGCGCGCACTCATAAATTCTCTCTCAGAGAGATTGAGTAACTGAGTGAGAGAATGAAAGGGAATGAGTGTGTGGTCCTATATTAATACATTTTTCGATCTCAGTAAATCTCAAAAATGAAAACTTAATATCAAAAGTATGGTATGATATAAAAATATTTTCTCTTATAGCAGAAGGGGAAAATATAATGCTTACTAGAGAAATGTTCATAAAAAGTGCTATAGACAGCACCACATTCGACGACCATCCCCCACTTCTGTGCTTTCCTGATAGATCACCTCCATATTAGATAAGTACTGCACAGTGTAAACAAGTTCACGTTAATATTTGTATATTTTACATATCCAAGATGTGTGTACCCTATACCACAGTTAATTTCGATAAGTGGAGAATCTTATCAACTTTGGACAAAAGAAATTGGCAATATGCTGGTGCATACTATTTCAGGTAAGTGTTATATTCATTAAAATCAGTGGTAAAGTAAAGCAATAGTAGGTTTTATACTACAAAATGTCATTAATATAAGAAAAGTCTATGGAGACTGTAACCATTGTAAATATTGTAAATATTTTGAGTAGCTAAATAAAATCAATCAATCAATCAACTCTAGAAGAGTTTCACTCATTACAATCAGCGGCTAGAGAATGCTACACTTCTTGTACACCCTACCACTAATGTGCCATTATTTCTTAAAAAGGATGCATCACAGACCGCCATTGGTGCTACCTTGTAACAAAAGTAACACTGTACCCTTGTACACTTGTCCCTTGGGTTTTTTCAAAATCACTCAGGCCAACACAGCAGAAGTACTCGACAAGCGATAGCTAGCAGCTTAAGAAGCAGTGAAGTATTTTCGCTCAATGCTAGAAGTACGAGAATTCACCATCTTTACCGGCCAAAAACCATTGGTAAAAGCTTATCGCCAGCACCCTGACAACGTCATCTGGCAGATGCGGCATCTCGATTTCTTGACTCAGTTTACAACGGACATTAGATACGTGCCAGGATATGAAAATACAGTCAGCAGCAGATGCGCTTTCACGCATCGCAGCCATGTCGTCTCATACCGAATTCTTTAAAGACGTTGCAGCAGCACAAGAATAAAAAAAAAGATATTCAACACTTGTCACCAGTGATACCAACTTGCTGGAGCTAGAGCAGGTACCTTTGTGTGACACGACACTCCAGATTTGGTGTGAAAACGAGAGGCAGTGAACAACCTTATCTTCCCGCCATTTTTCGAAATTAAGTGTTCCATCCGCATGAGTTCTACCGTAAAGCTAGTCACTTCAAAATGCCTGTAGCCATTGATCCAAGCCGACGTTTTTGCGTAGTCAAAAGGGTTCCCTAGGTTGTGATCGCGGCAAAATAAAACGGCACAACTTTACTCCTATAGAACAGTTACTAGCTCCAAGTAATAGAGCGCTTTAGGTTTAGTGATGCAGATCACGCTAGCAACTAAGACGACCAATCCCTCTGGTGTCTTGATGAAATTCTGGGGAGTAATATAGGAAAAACAAACGACCAGTATGAATGTCTTACTGAATATTTGGATAAATGTGGATTAAGGCAAAGTACTGTAGATCCATGCATATTCTATAATGAAGTCATGAATATTTTCTTCATGGGGTGATTATGGGTCTCTTAGAGTAGACTACATTGAACAATTTATAGAAAAATAAAGCACTAGATTTGAGCTTAGTATAAGGTGACCAGACGTACCGCTTTTGGCGGGACAGTCCCGATTTTTCACAATTTGTCCCGCGTCCCGCGACGTTTTTCAAAAGTCCCGACTTTTAGAATTAAGTTAAATTTTATATTTATGAAAATCATTGTTTTGCGTTCTAAGAATCCTACGGGCTACGACGACTAACATATTGCTTTTGCTACCCAGTTACATTGTATTTGTCTCTCAGATGATACACTTCGTGTTCGTACTGCGTGCTAGCAAGCTAATTAAACAAATAAATATTACAAATCTGCTACTTACCATAGAAAATTAAGGTAAGTAATTTATTTATATATTTCATAAATACATGAATTTTCTTAAACTTAGCTTAAAATACTCGTAGTCTTCATATTTTATATTGATGACAAAAAGTATATCACCGACCTTAACCTTAAAAGAAATTTTAGAAAGAAATATACGAATAAAATTTTGCAAATATTTTAAGTCAATCAAACTAATTTTGTTATAAACAACAATAAAATATGTTCATGTAAATTATGTTTAGTGCAAATTAATTCGGCGAAATTTTGCCGATGTGAAACGAATATTTGTACTGTTATGTGTTTATAACATTTTAGTAATTTTTTTAATTCTCATAGACAGACATATAATATTGTAGTTTACTAAAGAACAGTTAGATAATCACGAATTAATTTAAAATTTGAATTTATCTTTAAGAATCAAAACATACAATTATATGCTTGACGATTTAAAAAATCGAATTGTTACTTGCGTGTTTTTGTGTATATAATAATTTATAATTTGATTTAATTTTTTAGATTTTTAACAAAATGAGTAAGAAAAGAGGATGTAAATTCAACGATGATTTAAGAAGTGAATTTCCTTTTATTAAAAAATCTAAAAACGATTACATAGTAAAATGTGAGACATATAATGGTGAATTTAGTATTTTGCACGGCGGGAAGAAAGATATTTTAAAGCATTTGGAGACACAGAAACATAAAAGATGTTTAAATACTGCTGCATCATCTTCCAAAATGCTGGATTTTTTTCGAAAAACAACTTATGGAGATGAAGAAAAGAATTTAGCATTAGCAGAAGGACTTATGTCTTTTCATGCTGTTAATCACAATCATTCCTTCAGATCTATGGATTGTACATCACAAGTTGTCAGAAAGCTATTTAATAAAAAATTTACCTGTGCTAGAACAAAGGGCGAGGCAATTTTATGTAATGTGCTTTCCCCATATGCATTTTCAGAACTAAACAAAAATTTACAAAAAATTAGTTTTGTATCCATATATTCTGACGCATCTAATCATAAAGAAATAAAATTATTTCCAACCATTATAAGATATTTTGAATCAGAAACTGGAATAAAAATTAGAACTTTAGATTTTATTTCTTTGCCCGGTGAAACCTCTGAAAAGAATTTTCAGTTCCATTATTGATATTTTGGAAAAAAATAATTTAAAACAAAAAATTATTGCATATTGTGCAGACAACACCAATACAAATTTCGGAGGAAAAGCGAGGAGAGGTACAAATAATATTTTTTATAAATTAACGAAAGATCTGAATCAAAATATTATTGGTGTTGGGTGTGCAGCGCATATAATACATAACGCTATTCAAACAGCTGCTGACTTGTTACCCGTAGATGTGGAAAATATTGTTGTTAGAATATATTCTTATTTCTATATATACACTGTACGCGTTGAAATGCTTAAAGGATTTTGTGAAACTGCGGAAGTTGATATCAGAAAATACTTGGATACAGTAAAACGCGTTGGTTAGGTCTTCTGCCAGCTATCGAAAGAATTTTGAAAATGTATGATCCTTTAAAATCCTACTTTCTATCACAGGACAAATGTCCTAGAATTTTAGAAAAGTTTTTTGAAAGAGAATCTTCAAAAATTTGGCTAGAGTTTCTACAAAATCAAGCTGATCGTTATAAAAAACTTACTGAAGGTGACAAAATATCGGCAATCGAAGTGGCAAATGAAGTTAATAATTTAAAATGTCAATGTCAAGAGAGGTTAGAAAATAATTTTCTACCGTTAACTATCCGCAATAGTATAAACCAGCTCGAAGAGCAAGGTGCAATAAATCGTCAAGATATCATGAACCATGTCAAAAAGTTTTATAGTAACTGCAAAGATTATTTGGAAGACTGGACGGTACAATATAATCATATTGATCATTTTCGTTGGGTTACATTAAAACCAGAACTTAATTGGAACGATGTGCAAAAATCATTTGATTATATTTCTCAAAAATTCCCAAATACTAATATTTCCGAAAATGATCTTTTTAATGAAGTGTCATTAGTAAAAAAATATATTGATGAGGAAAAGCTTAAATATTGGGCATCAGAAAAAATCACAGTAGAAAACAAATGGTTAGAAATATTTCATCATTTGGAAACAAACTATTTTCCATACAATAATGTATTAAAAATTGTGGAATATACACTATCTTTACCTGGAACTAACGCTGCGACTGAACGCGTTTTTTCTACAGTAAATCAAGTGTGGACATCAGAAAAATCAAAATTAAGTGTTGAAACTTTGAAAGCCATTTTATGTGTCAAATATAATTTGACAAATTCTTGTGAAGATTTTTACAATATTTTAAAAAATGACAACAATCTACTGAAACAAATTCACTCAAATAAAAAATATGTCAAGGAATAAAATATTATACATTTTTTTATATTTATAAATTGTACTTATGTTAAAAATAAAAAAATATTA
>JAAEAF010003995.1:0-103963 GCA_011037195.1 Triatoma infestans | reverse complement strand
GAAAGCTTAATGTTATTTTTCTCCAGAACCTCCCAAAAATTCTATTTTCCCTGGATAATGTTACCAATAAAAGTTGATAGGTATTTATATGTGTACATAGTATACGAAGTTTAAAGAAAATCGTTGGACACTTTTATGAGAAAATTGCAAATAATGAAAAAAAGAAATCAGTAAATTTATAGTTCCGGTTGATGGATTTTACTCGAAACCTTCGTGTCAGAGGTTGGAGTACCTAGTCGGAATACCAAGTTTGAACTGTCTACAATTTTTGGTTATTGAGATATTTGTTTATCACACATACTTGTATGCAGCCACATTCGCTGAAATTTCATTTTTTTTCGTCTTCATGAGATCTCAAAACATGTATTTCCGGTGAAAATTCAATTTCCGGACAATTTGACGCGATCATTTACTAGGAAGTAAGAGAAAGTTTAAATTTACTACGATCGCAATATTCGTTATATGATGTGAATAAACCAATAAAAACCTTGAACTTGGCACAGTGAAATAAATATTGCTGACATCTTTTGTTTTCAAGGACGTTACACTTTCGTTATCCCCCACTCATTGTATCTATGCACAACTAGAGAAATTGATGTAAATAAATAGGTACTTCCACTCAATGAATAACCTTTACACAACTAATAACAGTAATATTTTGATTTTTCTGTTCCAGTAATATATTTCTTCTAACTTCCTTTTGAGATTGTAAATTCTTTTATAGATAGGTAGTTTATTAACATAACCTTGTCCTTCATTTAATTATTATTAATGTTTGGTATTTCCTTTTAATTATTTCACAATGTTCATTAATTGTGTTTTATTACAAAATTTATGGTTTTGTAATAAGAATACAAATTTACGAATTCATTAATAAAATGTAATAGAATGTTATTTTCGTTAACGTCTCTATATTTATAGTAAGTAACGTGAACAATATATCATAACGCATGAAGCGTGACGATCTGAAAGCTAAAACTTGAATTCCAAGGTGAGATTCTCTTATCTACATACACTGATACAGTTATGAAATTAAGGAAAAATTGTATCTTTCAGTTAAAAATTCTTACTTATCATCTAAATGATATCTTTTAATAAAAATCTTGAAGAATATTTATTGAGTTATTCTTTCGTCATTCATCTGAAGATTTGTTTCCTGTTTTGCAATTTGTTCCATTAACATTTACTTATTTAAGTTATTAATTCTAATAGGCCTGCTTTGCAGATATACAATTATATTTGACAAACTTTCTTGAAACTGGGCAATAGGTCAGCAATGCTGGATAACATCTGCAATTGTATCCGTCGCAACGTGCATATTAATGTTATTTCTGACCGGTTTCAGATTGTCATCCATCGTCAGCCTATCAAATTCGTGTAGAGAGTTGATTTCAATTTTATGTTTTTTGTCAAATATATCAAATAAATTATTTTTATCCGTCATAGCCATGCTTCATTTTATTGGTTCTGTTCGGTTTCGGATTCTCATCCATCGTCATCAGTGTAAGGTACAATCAATTCGTGTTTAGAAATGGCTTCAACTTAATGTTTGTATCATGCACCACACTCGGTTGTTCTCGGAGGTAAGTAAGTAACTTTACTTTTTCCCAGAACCACCTAAATAACTTAAAATAAAAGTGATAAGTATTTTTGTAATAGTACCGCAAAGATACAGCAGAGAGAAGAGAGGCCCTCTCTGGTTAACAGAGACTACTCTCTGACTTAGGCAGGCTAGAGTGGGAGAACCTGTGTATATAAGCCAGTGGGAATCTATCTAGAGGATAACTATCAGATACTACCATACAACTGTATATCGCATCGTGTCATATCTTTACTCACACCATTCATTCTATCATTTTCTTTATAAAGTCCAGTGCAGTTAGTGTAAACTTAGCTCGTTCAATTAGTGTCTTCATATCTCGTTCATTTAATCAAACCTAATTTCTCTGCTCAACAACTCCATTATAACTGTTTTGTATAAATACTATACGAAGTTTAAAGAAAATCATTGGAACCGATTTTGAGATCACATTTCTACTTTCCCCGGACTAAATTTCGCTTTAAAGGCCGTTTCCGGGGGGGGGGGGGTCCTAATTTTAAATTGCAACAAAGTGGGAAGCTTAGTTGGATTTACAATATTCGGAAGAATGTGGTGAGTGATAAAAACATTAAGTTCAAAATATCTTTCTACACGAATTCATTGATCCAAAAAATTGATACAATTAACACGAATTGATAGAAACTCTGATGGTGGATGAGAATCCGAATCCGGTGCTACGAAAATTTAAAGAAAGCTAATGAAAAAATAGACACATTACTGAACAATAACTCTCTCTGTATATTGTACCACTCTCTTCTATTCATTCCAATATTCACCTTTCATAAAGCCATGAAATGTTGCGGATCCAACTACATATTCACCCATATATTAAATAAATGTTGTCAAATACAAAAACATAAAGTTGAACAATATCTACCAAAATTTTCTTCAATATGGGGAGTGGGAATTATTGTGGTTGATTCACTAATAAAACATGTTGAAAAAGGAAGTGACAGGCAAAAGTTCATTGTCAGCGTTCACCGAAAACATTTTAAAAAGCTATCGAAAATAATTTTAAATAATAATTAATCATCATATAATATTCTATTCAAAATTAGAAAATAATAACTAAAATGCGAATAACTTTAAAATAAAATAAAAAATCAATTAAGGGATTCTACTTTGTCTTACTCCGATAAGAGGAAATACACGAGAAATTCGTGTCAAATTTCTCTTGGAGTAAGAGAAAGTAAAAATGTTTTTAGCTAATCGTCTGTATGTGTGTGTTTGTTTGTGAACAGAAGATCTCAAAAAAAACGAAAAGCAGGAAGTTCAAACTTGAAATTCCGTTTACATACTAGCATCGCGTCTGATACGTAAAAATGTTTTTAGCTAATCGTCTGTATGTGTGTGTTTGTTTGTGAACAGAAGATCTCAAAAAAACGAAAAGCAGGAAGTTCAAACTTGAAATTCCGTTTACATACTAGCACAGGCATCTGATACATAAAAATGTTTTTAGCTAATTGTCCTTTATGTGGTGTGTTTGGTTGTGAACAGAAGATCGCAAAAAAAACGAAAAGCAGGAAGTTCAAACTTGAAATTCCGTTTACATACTAGCATCGCGTCTGATACGTAAAAATGTTTTTAGCTAATCGTCTGTATGTGTGTGTTTGTTTGTGAACAGAAGATCTCAAAAAAACGAAAAGCAGGAAGTTCAAACTTGAAATTCCGTTTACATACTAGCACAGGCATCTGATACATAAAAATGTTTTTAGCTAATTGTCTGTATGTGTGTGTTTGTTTGTGAACAGAAGATCTCAAAAAAAACGAAAAGCAGGAAGTTCAAACTTGAAATTCCGTTTACATACTAGCACAGGCATCTGATACATAAAAATGTTTTTAGCTAATTGTCTGTATGTGTGTGTTTGTTTGTGAACAGAAGATCTCAAAAAAAAGAAAAGCAGGAAGTTCAAACTTGAAATTCCGTTTACATACTAGCACCGCATCTGATACGTAGATTTCGGCCAAAGTCCACCAAACCGAAAGTGAGACTTTAGAGAATGTTTTTTTTTTTTTTTTTTTTTTTTTTTTACGATTTTCTCAGAAACGGCTTCAACAAGTTTCATTAAACTTCGTATTACTAATCTATACATTAAAAATACCTAACACTTTTATTTGATATATTTTCCTGGGAAAAAAGATATTTTGGGTGGTTCTGGTAATAAATAACGTTAAAGCTTACTCTAAGGTACCACTTCAATATAATTATGACCAACTGTATTTAATATTAATATACATATTAGAAGAATTACTAGAATACCAATATATGGTATTTCATCAGGAGAAGACGCGACAGTAAAGTTTTGGTTGTATTCAATCACTTTATTGAATTGATTTTTCTTTTCTTTTTTTTTTCTCGTAAACAGCTTCAACTTAAATACTTTCACTTACCAGTATATTTGAGGCTAAAATTTTTGTTTGCGACAGTCATGATTTAGATTTAGATGTCATGTAAAAAAAATCTGGTGTGAAACACTCATACAACTTTCTCTCATTCCAGTTGTCAAAATTATAACTGACAAATTTTATAGTTTGTGTACCAAATTTAACGAAATTCGTCGAAAACTGAAAAAAAACTGTTCACTAAAAGAGCACTTCCGGTTTACTAAATTTCTTAAAACTCAGAATTTTGGCCATCTATTTATTTCTAATTAATTTTGTTTGGATGATAGAATTTTATAATCAACAATGATAGCACTTTAGAGAAAAACATAACCTTACCCCTCCACTAAAAGTATCCTTAAATGAATTTTCCCAGAGAAATGTTTTAAATAAAAGTTGTAGATCTTTGCGTGTTTAGTTTATATACGAAGTTTCAAGAAAATCGTCGGAGCCATTTTTGAGAAAATTGCGAAAAAGAGAATAAATCATTTAGTAAAATGGTAAAGTAAACGCACTTCCGGTTATCCAATTTTTTTCAAACTCAGAATTTCAACAACATATTTAATTCTAATTAACATTATTTAGATGAGAATTGTCTAATAAACTGAAATAGCACTTTAGATGGAAACTAACCTCACCCCTCCCACAAATGTATACCCTTAAATGCATTTTCCCCGGAGAAATGTTTCAAATAAAAGTTGTAGCTCTTTGTATTTGTGGTTGATATTCCAAGTTTCAAGAAAATCGTCGGAGCCATTTTTGAGAAAATTGCAAAAAAGTAAAAAATCCAACTAGTAAAGTGATATTTCCGGTTGAGGAATTTTGACAGATAACCATTGGCAGATCCCATGGTGGATACCTACACGGAATATCAGTTTTTCAACTTTCCACGTTGTTTTTCCGTTTTTGACTAGGCTATTCAACCTACATACATACCATACGTACATAACGTACAACACACACAGCACATACATCCATAGTTACACACACACACAACAACACACCCACACAGACTCATTCATTTGCTAAAAACCACTTTTTTGGACTCAGGGGACCTCCAAACCGAAAATTTACGGTAAAAACTCGATATCGAAAATTTGACACGATTACAATACTTCCTCTTACTAGGAGTAAGAAAAAGTAAAAAGAAGGGAAATAAGTGACTTTCTTATGAATTCCATTCAGAATCACATATGGTTAACTTAAAACTTGTCCATTATTCTCCATCATCAAAAAATACTACTATCAAATGCGAGCCGCTGGTAAAGTTGGCGAGAAAAGTTGTTAGTATGTATTTGGCAAACTCCATATGGCTTTATTCATCTGTAAATAGTTTTTATTGTTTACTTATAATAATCCATGTTACAGTTGGCCTAATTATTTTAATATTTTTTCCGAGGGAGTAGGATTTCCTAACTTCTCAAAATCTAAACTCTCTGCCCAGAATAAAAAAACGGGAAGTCTTTAGAATTCAACATTGAACAAATGGATATGTACTGGTTAATATAAATTTAACATTTAACCAAAACTGTGAAAATATACTGTACTATTCTCCAAGAATAATATATCCTCATATTTTGAGGCGTGAAGTCTTGAGAGATTCTGGACAGTTACTTTCTATTAACTAGTCTGAAGATTTACTAGTAGAAAATAGCCATTATGTTAATAATCATAATTTATATTTTACCAAATATATCTGAAAATTAGAAAGATTCCGTGACACTAACTTTAGATTTCTTTAGGTAATAATTTGCCTATTATATCATTTCACTATTTAAAATTGAAGAGAAAGTTAAAATAAGTCTTCTACAGAAGAGTCTCCTAAAAAATTATAAAACTTTTACAAAAAAATAAAATTAAAAATAATATCTGAGGTGGAACACTTACAAGGAAATCTTACTCTACCCTTACTCTAAATTAAAAATCCTATTCTAAATTAATAATATTTAATCAAGAAATGTTCTTTAAAAATGTAATGTTTAGTTGGGCTGACCATAAAAATTGTAGTGGAGCTTTTTTACTTGTATACCTGTTGTGGAGCGCTCCATGTTAAAACGGTGAAAACATGTGCAAATTTTTAAATTTCAACTAACTGTCTTAGACCTCCAATACCCTTCGAAAATCAGTGTTAAAAAAAAAAAAGTTTCAAATTAAAATTCCAAGTTTTAAGAAAACTGTTGAAACTGTTTTCCAAAAAAAAAAAAAAAAAAATCCAGAAAACTCGAAAAACCTATTTTGTATGGTTGCTTTTCCGGTAAACCGATTTTCTTCAAATTTGAAATTCTATCAATGCTTCTAATGTGTATTAATATTATGTAGGTGGTAAAAGCATATATTGTATATTATACTGATGTGGTACTTTAGAAGAAAGCATGACGCTACTGTTCCCCTAGAAACCCTCTTAAAAAATAAATAAAAATCTGGTGTGAAACACTCACACAACTTTTTCTTATTCTCCTTGTCAATATTATAACTGACAAATAATAGTTTGTGTACCAAATTTAATGAAATTCGTCGAAAACTGAAAAAAAAACTGTCCAGTAAAAGCGCACTTCCGGTTTACTAATTATCTTGAAATTCAGTATTTTGGTCACCTAATTATCACTAATTAATTCTGTTTGGATGATAGGATTGTATTTATAATCAACTATGACAGCACTTTAGAGAAAAACATAATCCTACCCCTCCTTCAAAAGTGCCCTTAATGAATTTTCCCAGAGGAATGTTTTAAATAAAAGTTGTAGATCTTTGTATGTGTAGTTTATATAGGATGTTTCAAGAAAATCGTCGAAGACATTTTTGAGAAAATTGCGAAAAAGTGAAAAAATCATTTAGTAAAGTAGTCATGTAAACGCACTTCCGGTTATCTGATTTTTTTTAAACTCGGAATTCTAACAACATATTCAATTCTAATTAATATTATTCAGATGACGGAATTGTCTAATAAACTGAAATAGCACTTTAGATGAAAACCTAACCCCACCTCTCCCCCATAAGTGCCATTAAATGAATTTTTCCAGAGAAACACTTCAAATAAAAGTTGTAGCTCTTTGTACGTGTAGTTGATATACCAAGTTTGAAGAAAATTGTCGGAGCCATTTTTGTGAAAAATGCAAAGAAGTAAAAAAAAAAAAATGAAGTAAAGTGCTACTTCCGGTTGAGGAATGTCAGATGCCATGATGATACCTAAACGGAATATCGAGTTCAACTTTCTACGGTTTTTCCTTTTTGAGCTGTGCTATTCACATACACACACAGACAGACCATTTGCTAAAAACCACTTTTTTTGGACTCAGGGGACCTAAAAACGGATATTTCCGGTGAAAACTCGATATCGAAAATTTGACACGATTACAATACTTCCTCTTACTTAGGGAGTAAGAGAAAGTAAAAATCAATTTACTCGGGAAAATGTTATAAATAAAGTGATAGGTATATTATAATGTGTGTAGATAGTACTGTAAGAAAATCGTGAGATCGATAAAAAGTAAAATCGATAGAATAGAGGAGGTTATTCAGATTGTAAGAGAACGAGAGTATCTACATTTATGTACTGTGTGAAGAGTATCCATTATTTTCATGTGCAGTGTGCGAACCTTACATTTTCTTAAAGTAATTCCATTACCATTGCTTGTTATTCGTAATCTTATGTATAAAAGTAATGAATCTTTTGTGCTATTTCTAAATAAATCGTTTATTTTCTTTTATCAATCTACTGTGTGTTTACGTGACTAGTTGTTTAAAGCGGCGTTTACACGATCAATAGTATTGGCAATACTTTAGAGTATTGACAATAATATTGATCGTGTAAAGTGTTAAAAAAGTATTGATGGTCGGTATTGACAAGAGTATTGATGAAATTCAGATTTTCTATCAATACTGAGAATTGGAGGGGATTTCGACAATATTATTGGTCAGTTCAATAGTTTTATCGAACGTTGCAACTAACCTGTACAAAACAAAAGCGATACTATTATAATAGGTTAAAGAATTCTATGTAATGAACATCTCCTATAATATATTAAAGTTGACTGGCCCAATTAATTTAAAATTTCCATTTTAAGAAAACATTTCAGTTTGAACTCTGACAATTGCACTATTAGAAAAATCGTATGAGTGTTTCGCAGTTAATTTAATTTTTTGTTTCAAAAAGGGTTTTTATATGCCATGCTGTTTAATATAGAGAGAAAATAGGCTTCTAACTTTCCTTCCGAATGGTAGGCATATTAAATCACTACATGTCTACAAGAAAAGTCAATCAAACAATTTTCCTTGTTTATGCCTGATTTTGGTGGAATGTTAGATAAAGATTTAGTATTTTGCCTTCTAAGGTGTTAATAAAAAATAAATGTATCTAAAACATGCAACACAAAATTACCAGAATTATATTATATTTTATTAAATATATCATTAGGATAAATGTTTATTTTCGATGTTTTATAAAGGAATTAATTAAGAGTGAACGATAATGGAAGTAATTTAAATAAGAAACATTAGAGCTGTCCCCCTTGAATTTTCTATACAATATTAATAAAGTGAGCAGCAGGGTAAAGAGCTAACTATAACCATGGGCCAAAATAATAGCTACGCAAGCTTTAGAAGATTATTCATTTTTTAAAGGTTAAAAAAAAAAACAACTAAACTGATGAGTATAAACACGTAAATACACTCTCCTAGTGGCAGAAATAGTAAGTAGTATTGTCAATAATATTGATCGTGTAAAGTAATGAAATATTGATAGTGGTTAGTATGAGTATTGATGGAAATATTGTCAATACTGGTATTGACAATAATATTGATCGTGTAAACGCCGCTTAACGTCAGAAAAAGGCAACAGTACATGAAGTTTAAAAAAAAATCGTTGAAGCCTTTTTAAGAAAAACTGATAAAAAAACCATACCGTAAAGTTACGCTTGATGGATTTTACTCGAAATTTTTCGTATCTGATACGGCATAGTAAGTACCAAAACGGTATACCAAGTTTGAGCTTCCTGTGACATTTCGTTTTTGAGATATTATGTTAAATCACATACACACTACATTCGCCAAAACATATTTAATATTATACGCGAGGGTAAAATCTTTTTACAGTTACCATTTCGGACAAAGACTGAGTGCGAAAAAATGACACTTTATTTTCTTGCCAAACAAAAAAAAAAAACTATTTCCTCTTGTTGTTATTATGATTACTCAAATATAATTTCCCATGTTTTCAAAGAGAATGAAAATAAATAAATATTAATGTACTAACTATGATCAGCTGTTTTATTTCATTTAAGATTGCCACTCTCTAAATAAGACGTGAGCGCGTAAATAACCTCTCTAACCTGTTACATAAACTTCTCACTTTGTTGTTTACTTTTATTATTTTTGTATTCTTTTTGTTTAGCCATAATTGTTTCTTATTTGAGTTAATCGTAAAAAACTCAAGGCTAGTTAGCAGAAATCTCCTTTTTAATAGCCGCTGAAAGAAAAAAAAATAATTCAAGAGAATATTTGTTTTTTTTTTTGTGTTGAATGTGTTTATGTTGGTTTAAGAATTTATTTTGATTAACCTAATTCTACACCATTCTTATTCTGCCATTACAAATAACTAATTAATATTAATATATATTTATCAACTAAGAAGATTTGAAGAGTTTGCTATTAACAGGAAAACGATGATTAGCTTTTTAATTAGACGAACCGCTTACAGTTATACTTCATAGGTGAGCAATAGTTTTAATTGCATGTTGAAATATATTCCTACTCAGGTGACCATCTGTTTGTAAAATAAATACAAGAGAATAAGGTTATCATGTATGTCTAACCATGCAGAATTCTGAAACAAAAATAAAATGAATCTTCCTTTCTTGTACTTTTCAAAGTACTGGTTCCCAGTCCCTAATTAGAACTTAATTTACTCCTGTATTCATTAAAACGGCACTTCTCAAAATTTTGAAACTGCCTTAACACACAATCATTTTTCCACAGTCCTAAACTATTCTTAAGATTCTTTCCCATTATCAATTTTTATAACGTTATAAATTGACCCAAAGGAGGTAGAAGAAGTTTTGGCAGAGATCATTTACATTGCATACATCTTCTTTAAGGAAAATAATTAGTTTTTTTTATCCTTTTTTACTTTATCTTACTCCTAGTAGGAAGTTCATCCTAAGAGGAAGTATTGTAATCGTGTCAAATTTTCGATATCGAGTTTTCACCGGAAATGTCCGTTTTGAAGTCCCCTGAGTCCAAAAAAGTGGTGTATGTATGTATGTATGTATGTGAACAGCATAGCTCAAAAACGAAAAACCGTAGAAAGTTGAAACTTGATATTCCGTTTAGGTATCACCATGGGATCTGACAGTACGTTATCTGTCAAAATTCTTCAATCGGAAGTATCACTTTACTAGTTGGATTTTTTATACTTTTTTGCTATTTTCTCAAAAATGGCTCTAAAGATTTTTTTTTAAAACTTGGTGTATCAACTACACATACAAAGAGCTATAACTTTTATTTGAAAGATTTCTCTGGGAAAGTCCATTTAAGGGCAGTTATGGGGGAGGGGTGGGGTTAGGTTTCCATCTAGAGTGCTATTTAAGTTTATTAGGCAATTCTGTCATCTAAATAATGTTAATAAGAATTAAGTATGTTGTTGAAGTTCTGAGTTTGAAAAAATCGGATAACCGGAAGTGCGTTTACTTTACTAAATGATTTATTCTCTTTTTGCAATTTTATCAAAAATGGCTCCGAGATTTTTTTTTTTGAAACGTCATATAAACTAAACATGGAAAGGTCTACAACTTTTATTTAAAACATTTTTTCTGTGGAAAATTCATTAAGGATACTTTTAGTGGAGGGGTGGGGGGGTTATGATTTTCTCTAAAGTGCTATCATAGTTGATTATACCAATTCTAGCATCCAAAGAATTAATTAGAATAATCATGGGTAAAATTGTCCGATTTCACTAAATTAGTAAACGAAGTGCTCTATTACTGAACAGTTTATTTTTTCAGTTTCCGCGGGCGTCGAATTTCAATTAAATTTGGTACACAAACTACACTATAAATTTGGTCAATTATAATTTTGAGAACTGGAGAAGAAAAGTTTGTGTGAGGGTTTCAACCAGATTTTTTTTTTTCTTTCTCTTACTTTTGATAAGAAGAAGTATGTGGCGTCAAATTTTCGAAATTGTGTGTACACCGGACCTACGTAATTTCCCACTGAGTACGAAAAAATTGTTCTTAGCAAATGGTCTGTGTGTGTGTGTGTGTGTGTGTGTGTGCGTGTTTGTGTGTGTGTGTATGTGAACAAAATATCTCACAAACGGAAATTCACAGGAACCTCAAACTTTGTATTCCACATTTCTATCACCGCATGTGACACGAAGTTTTCGGACGGTGCAACCGGAAGTGCGACTTCCGGGAATTTTTTCCCCAGTTTTTCGCGAGTTTCACCAAAATGGCTCCAACGACTTCGTATACTATCTACATACATAAATACCTATAACTTTTATTTGAAACATTTGCCCGGGAAAAAATGAATTTTTTGGGGGATCTGGGGGAACAATAAGTTTTATATTGATTTCTTATAAAATACTGCTAGATTACAATATATGGTTCCACCACTTATATAATATTAATATAAATTAGAAGCAATGTTAGAATTCCAAATTTGTGAAGATAAGTTTTTGAGTATTTTGAAATTTACTCAAAAATATCTTATAACGATTTCCTTTTTTGCTTGGTATGCTAACTGCACAGATATAAACGCGTTCACGTTTATTTGAATAATTTTTCCAAAAATAATTGATTTTGAATAGTTGTGTGGAATTTATGGCGTTACATTGCAAATAATGTTTTATGCAGTTGGTTCAGTGTTTTTTGGTGCGCTCTATTGGAGCAGAATATAATCTCTTCTAGGCAGAACATAACCTGCCTAGGTTAATGGGGAAGGTACTTACTTATTATTCTACCGCTTCTTTATTAGGACCAAATTTGAGTTTCAAGAAAATTTATCAGTTTTTATATATAATTGTGCCTGTAGGAATAAGAGAAAGTAGTGTGAGTGTTTTATACCAGATTTTTTTTTGTATTTCTAATTTAGTTACGTCTTTATTTGTTATGTTATAATTGCTTTCAATTATAAATCTATTTTATAATTTCCATATTTCTTTGTAATCTATTTGTTATTGTTTATAACTCTTTTATCTAGTTCAATAATTGTTTTTGCAGTGGCCTTAACACTTACTATATGGTTTTTTGAGGCATGTTCTTATCTATGGTCACTGGCGCCTTGAGCCTTTTCGTCACACTGGTATTTTCTCGCTATAGATAGCACTGCCCATCACTGGACAATGAGCTGTAGAGACTCATAGGAAGAAAAAAAATCGTAGAATACCACTGGATACGAATCTGGAACCTCCCTTATAATTTATAGTAATATACAAATTGGCAATAGTTAACCATTGCGTTAATTTTATCTTTATTCTTTTGAGATGAACTGTTATCAGATGATAATGGTGCATTTCTCCATAATTATGTTAATTTTATATCTGTCTTTAAATTTTTATTTCTAATTTTTGAAGCTACCCAATCTATTCGCCGGCAGCACTTGTTTTTGTTGAATAAATGATTTTTTTTACTGATTTTTATCTCTTATGAATAAGAAGAGAACGAATTATCTGAAACATAATAATATATAACATTCACAATGTTTTTTTGTGTCCTAGAATTAGAATGTTAGAATGTTGCAGGGGGGGGGACTAAAACCCAGGTACCGCAGCCTCCCATTGAGTCTTATTGTGCCAACCCCTCGAAACCTAATAGTGGAAGCCCCCCCTCTTCATGAGGTCCAGAACCTTCCCCACTTCTTGGAGAACGATTTCCTCCGGTCTTAATGTGCCGAAGATCTCGTACCGCAATCTACCTATTGCAACGCAATCAAACAGCTGGTGAGAGGCCGTCTCCTCCTGACACAGTCTACACAAGGACTCTATATCCACCAACCCCTCCTTGTGCAGATGTTTTTTGAACCTGCCATGCCCAGTAAACAGGCCTGTTATTAGAGAAATCTGATACCTGCTTAGTCCCAGGATGTCTCTGGTCCTTCTTCTACATAGCTCTGGCATAACCTTTTTGCCGTGTTTTACCACAGTACTTAGCCTCCAGTATCGGTTATGCTCCCTCCGAGTCCATTCTCTCAGAGACGCCCTCGCCATACTTTTGGCTACCCCTGGAGCAGGTTCCGGCCCATAGAAGGAAGTACTCGCTCCCTCCCTGGCCAGTTGGTCGGCTATTTCGTTACCTATAATCCCCTTATGCCCCGGCACCCATACAAGCCGAACTTTGTTGTGCCGGGATAGTGCCTCCAGGGAGTCTCTATACTCTCTGACCAGGGGGGAGGTGATTCTGAATGCCCGAAGTGCATTCAGCGCAGTCTGGCTGTCCGAGAAGATGCATATCTCTCTATTTCTAGGGTCCATACGCAGGTTCTCCTCAGCACAGATCTTTATTGCGTAGACTTCAGCCTGGAAAACTGTGGAGTAATCACTGAGGGGTCCCGCAATGCGTACCTCCGGCTTAACTCCATATATTCCGGCTCCAGTTCCGCAGGCGATTTTGGACCTTTCGTGTCCTATGTTTCTATTAAATTTTGGATGACATGTGTAAATAAAAGCACCTACATTTCAATCATCTATTAGCCCTACCTACGATATGGCTCATGAAGGCTGAAGAAGTGAAATTAGATAAATAATCAGGGGAACAGGTTGAATACTGTTTTAATAGATTCCTTTATTTGAATTATTTTCCGATTTAGGGTGGCAATTCTTTTTCAACGATATCTTTTTCAGAATGACCCAACATAAAAAAAAAGAAAAAAAGTGTGAATACGCATATCATCCTAACAGCCCATACAGATCCCGTTATGAATTCCTGAAATCTTCAACCCTATTTAAATGCTCTCGAACCAGGGTGTAGCAAATGGAGAATAAAACAGTGTAAATAAATCCCAACATCATAACTTTTATCCTCCGACATGGTACATTACCCTGTAATCCTCACACTAGACTTAAGCGACAAGAAGTGAACTAACGATATTATACTAACACTATTATTACTTTCTCTTACTCAGTAAGAGGAAGTATTGTAATCGTGTCAAATTTTCGATATCGAGTTTTCACCGGAACTATCCGTTTTGATGTCCCCTGAGTCCAAAAAGTGGTTTTTAGCAAATGGTGTGTCTGTATGTGTGTGTGTATGTGAACAGCATAGCTCAAAAACGAAAAACCGTAGAACGTTGAAATTTGATAATATTCCGTTTAGGTATCACCATGGGATCTGACAGTCCGTTATCTGTCAAAATTCCTCAACCGGAAGTACCACTTTACCAGTTAGTTTTCTTACGTTTTTGCGATTTTCTCAAAAATGGCTCCGACGATTTCCTTTAAACTTAGTATATCAACTACACATACAAAGACCTATAACTTTTAATTGAAACGTTTCTCTGGGAAAATTCATTTAAGGGAAGTTATGGGGGATGGGTGGGGATAGGTTTTCATCTAAAGTGCTGTTTCAGTTTATTAAACAATTCTATCATCTAAATAATGTTAAGCAGAATTGAATTTGTTGTTGAAGTTCCAAGTTTACCACTTTACTAAATGATTTTTTTCACTTTTTCGCGATTTTCTCAAAAATGTCTCCGCCGATTTTCTTGAAACTTCCTACATAAAATAAACATACAAAAGTCTACAACTTTGATTTAAAACATTTCTCTGGGAAAATTCATTTAATGGCACTTTTAGGGGACGCGTGGGGTTATGTTTTTCTTTTAAAGTGCTCTCATAGTTGATTATACAATTCTATCATCCAAACAAAATTAATTAGAAATAAGTAGATGGCCAAAATTCCGAGTTTTAAGAAAATTAGTGAACCGGAAGTGCGCTTTTACTGGACAGTTTTCGACGAATTTCATTAAATTTGGTACACAACTATAAAAGTTATCAATTATAATTTTGAGAACTGGAGTTGTGTGTGTTTCACACCAGATTTTTTCTACTACTAAGTTCTATTAGTTCTAAAACTACTACGTTCTATTACTAAGTACTATTTTCTACTACTAAGTTCGCACGCGCAAGTTATTCTGAGCATGTGTAAGGTATTGTTTTATAAGAGTTAAAAGTGCTATTTATGAGTTATTAAAGTTCTCTCTTTGTTAATTGGATTCAGTTCTGTTCTAAAAATTGAAATTGTGTGAATGTGTCAGTAATTATTTATCCGTTTTATTTTAATACATATAAACATTAGGTTTAACATAACTAAGTTTCAGTATATTTTATTTTTTAGATTTAATTACTTATTATTATTTTAGTTTTTGTTTGTTTTTTGTTTTATTTTTATCTCATCATTTCATAAGTGAGTATTTATTTATTTACTTACAGTGGCTCAAAGTGAAAATGATACACCAAGCACTAAAATTTTTAAATATGTAATAGAAACTTTCAGAAGATAGTATGTACAGAAAATATCTGTCATATATGACGAATAGTTCTGTATTAGAATACCACTAAAAAAATAATATTAATTGGCAAAAGTATGTATTAACTAGAAGGCAAATAAATTGATTTTAACAGAAATATACTCAAAGTGAAAACGATACATCTCCATGTTTACCATCTACATACATACTACATTGACCTTTGTACACTTTATCCTTTTGTTTGACTGTCACTTGTTATTGGTATTGTTGACATAGAAAGAGGTATTAAATTATTTATAGTGAGTTCTGCTGTGCAGTTCATTGCTTTATTTTTAAATTGGTTTTAACAACATTAAAAGAGCTGCGAACTGATAGTTTCTCATTATCAGAAAGTAAAGTCAATAAGAGAAATGGTAAATTGTTCACAAGCAAGCCCCTAAGATGACGACGACTAACTACAGTAACCTGCTCACTCCCACTCTCAATTCTATTAGTTCTGATATATTTAGTCATTCATAAGTATTAATTTATTCATTGATTTATTTCTTTCATATTATGAGTCATTTATTTCTGGTATATTTAGAATTTATGGGTCTGCTGTCTCTACAAATTAATTAGCCAGTTGTTCGGTAATTCAAATCTACAAGTTCTTGGGATAATATATGAAATTAAACTCTGATTGTGTTTCGTAGTTTTTACTAATATTTAGTCTGATGCTTTTTTAAATGAATCAGAATATGAAAGAAATAAAGAATTATCAATGAATAAATATATCAGAAATGTGAGTGGAGGAAGAGTGGTAGTGAGTAGGTTATACTATAGCTAGTATAACAATTACCAGAGGAATTGCTCAAATGACCCAGAAAAGTCATTCGACAGTGCAACACATCATTGAACGGTACAGAAGCCGTGGTTACGTGTGGAGAAAGCCAGAAGAAGAATTAAAAGAAAAGAATCTTAGGTCCATTGTAAAACGTGGGGGGTGGTGGGATAATGGTTTGGGGTTGTATGTCAACAGGTGGGACGGATATTTTGCATTTCATTGAAGTAGTTATGAACAAGCACAAGTACATAGACATTCTGCGACAAAATTTGACGGTAAGTACTGAAAAATTAAATATTAAAGACAGTTTCGTGTTTTATCAAGACAATGATCCGAAGCACACAGTACATTTAGTCTAAGAATAGTTTACATTCTATTGACCTACCATTCTAAAAACACCTCCTCAATCACCAGATCTTAACGTGATAGAGAATCTTTGGGCTAAACTAGAGACAGAAATAAGGAAACATGAAATATCGAATAAAGAAACTCTTCAAAGGGTTTTGCAAAAACAATGGGATAAAATTTCACCGGACTACACGGAAAAGCTTGTGAATTCCATCCCAAAACGTCTCCATGAAGTAATTGCTAAAAAAGGCTTACCTAGAAAGTATTAGAGAAAAAAATAAATGGATATCATTTTCAATTTGACCTAATTTTGCAATATTTATTTTAATTTGTTGTATATGCTGACATTATAAACTTTTTTTACTTCTTTGGCTTATTAAAAGTAATTACAATGCTTGAGTATTGATTTATGTAATTGCTACTTTCCCCTGCTTAAATATTAAATATAAATATAAAATTGAAACTGATTCGTTTAAATGTATCATTTTCACTTTGAGCCACTGTATATTAAAAATATCAGACAACAGCGAAGGGCAAGTTTGGTATACCACCGGAATTAGAGATGAAAACTTGCTTTAATAAAAAATGCTGGAAAATATAATTTGAGGGAAAACGCTAAGTCTGATTTAAGATATAGTAATTGTGACAGAGGGCCATTTCATGTTATTTTGGAAACACATAAATGTTAATGAAATTGGAATAAATAGGTTACATCCTATTTCAATGGGAAAGCTTTTGTTTTTGAACCATGCTGATATAGCAAATAATATAACAAATGTTAAAAAGATTGGCAGAAATAGGGTAAGTATAGAATTAAATAACGTGACATCAGCTAATAAATTATTAGAATCTAAATTGCTGAAACAGAAAGGTTGTAACCCTGTAGGGTAGGGTTTATATTCCTATCTACTTATTACAAAGAAAGGGAGTTATAAGAGGTGTAGACACTGATTTGTCAGAACAGAAATAAAAGATATCATTAAATTAACCGATGGTGGCCATCCAGAAATATTAAGCCTATATAGAATTAAACGAAAAGAGTACTAATAAATAGCCTTTCTTGGCTGTCACTGGCTAACAATTCTCAGTATAGACCGTTCGCTAAAGAACATTTTTACTTTCTCTTACTCCTAGTAAGAGGAAGTATTGTAAATGTGGTCAAATTTTTTTGCGAGACCCCGAGTTTTCACGGAAATATCCAGCTTCTTGAGGTCCCCTGCAGTCCCCAAAAAGGGGTTTTTAGACCAAATGGTCTGTGTGTGTGTGTGTTGTTGTGTGTGTGTGTGTGTGTGTGTAGGTATGTATGTATTATGGCATGTAGTAGGTGAACAGCATAGCTGAAAAACAAAAAATCGTAGAAAGTGAAATTGATACTTCCGTTTCGAGGTCCAACACCATGGGGATCTGAACATAGGTTATCGTAAAAAATCCTCCACAACCGGGCAAAGTACCACTTTACTAGTTGGGGATTTTTACTTTCTTGCGATTTTCTCAAAAAGGCTCCGGACGCTTTTCTTCTAAACTTTAAACCATCAAACCACACATACAAAAGCGCTACACCAACTTATTAGACAACATTGGCTCCGGGGAAAACGCACGGGAAGAGGCACTTTTGGTGGAGGGGTAGGGTTAGGTTTTCATCTAAAGTGCTATTTCAGTTTATTGGACAATTCGCTCATCCAAATAATGTTAATTAGAATTGAATATGTTGTTGAAATTCCAAATTTCAAAAAAATCGGATAACCGGAAGTGCGTTTACTTTACACTTTACTAAATGATTTATTCACTTTTTCGCAATTTTCTCAAAAATAGCTCTGACGATTTTTTTGAAACTTCGTATATAAACTAAACATGCAAAGATCTACAACTTTTATCTAAAACATTTCTCTAGGAAATTTCTTTTAAGAGCACTTTTAGGGGAGGGGTAGGGTTAGATTTTCATCAAAGTGCTATCCTAGTTCATTATACAATTCTATCGTCCAAACATAATTTGTTAGAAATAAATAGATGGCTGAAATTCCGAGTTTCAAGAAAATTAGTAAACCGGAAGTGCGCTTTTACTGAACAGTTTTTTCAGTTTTCGACGAATTTCATTAAATTTGGTACACAACCTATAAAATTTGTCAATTATCATTTTGAGAACTGGAGTAAGAGAAAGTTGTGTGAGTGTTTCACACCAGATTTTTTTTTATACTCAGAGGACAGAACATATATTACCGGTGAAATCTTAATTTCGAATTTGACATGTTTGCAATACTTCCTCTTACTAGGAGAAAGTAAAAGATAAATGCTAACGTTTATTAGTTCTTAAAAATTAATTACAAATATATTTATATAATCAATACATAATCTCTAGAATCAATTATCAATTATAAATCAATAACTCATGACTACAAAGTACAAATTCCAATCTAATACCATATTAGTCTTACTTCTCAAAGATATCAAAGAATTGTTAAATCCACTGTTAAAAACGTGGTTTAAATTTTGAATATATTTTTGTATACTTTGTAAATATATTTGTTTTTGTAACAGTTTTGTTTTTTGTTCCTTTTATCAAGATCTGGCTCTTCACTGAAGTAGAACATCCAGGTTATCTCTGCTGTTCTCATTGTTACATCATCCTGCTTTTGTTAAAAAGTTTTTCCATAGATGGCTTTGTCCAAAATATTTCTTCAGTAAAAATTCTGTTTAAATCTCATTTATCACCTTTTAAGCAATACAAAGAAGAAGCTATGCTATGTAATATCAATTGTATTATTGTTTATTTTTTATTTTTTATCATTATTTCATTGTACTCTTTTTCCACTATAGTCACATTATGTGCAGTACAATGATAGCTGCTATGCATTGTAATTGACAGTGCTGTCATATTCAACAAAACTCAATTTCAAGACTTCCTTTCTGATTAGCTATATTACTTTCTCTTACTCCTAGTAAGAGGAAGTATTGTAATCGTGTCAAATTTTCGATATCGAGTTATCACCGGAAATATCCGTTTTGAGGTCCCCTGAGAGTCCAAAAAAGTGGTTTTTAGCAAATGGTCTGTGTGTGTGTGTGTATGTAGGTATGTGAACAGCATAGCTCAAAAACGAAAACCGGGGTAGAAACTTGAAACTTGATATTCGTTTAGTAGCACCATGGATCTGACAGTGACTTATTTTGTCAAATTCCTACCGGAAGTACCACTTTATAGTTGAAATTTTTTACTTTTTTGCATTTCCCTCAAAAATAGCTCCGACGATTTTTCTTTAAACTTGAAACATCAACCAACACTACAAGAGCTACAACTTTATTTGAAGCATATTTTTCTCCGGAAAATGCAATGAAGGGATGTTGGGGGAGGGGTGGGGTTAGGTTTGCTCAAAGGTTATGTCCAGTTATTAGAAGACAGTCTGTCATCTAAATAATGTTAATTAGAATTAAATATGTTTTTGAATTCCGAGTTTGAAAAAAATTAGATAACCGGAAGTGCGTTTACTTTACCACTTTATTAAATGAATTATTCTCTTTTTCGCAATTTTCTCAAAAATGGCTTCGACAATTTTTTTGAAACTTCATATATAAACTAAACATGCAAAGATCTACACCTTTATTTTTAACATTTCTTTGGGAAAATTCTTTTAAGGGCAATTTTAGGGGATGGGTGGGGGTATGTTTTTCTCTAAAGTGCTATCATAGTTGATTATACAATTCTATCATCCAATCATAATTAATTAGAAATAAATAGATGGCTGAAATTCAGTTTCAAGAAAATTAGTAAAGCGGATGTGCGCTTTTACTGAACAGTTTTTTCAGTTTCGGGGGGGGGAGGGGGGGGGGGGGACGAATTTTCACTTAATTTGGTACACAAACTCATAAATTTGTCATTATTAATTGTTGAGACGGAGTAAGAGAAAGTTGTGTGAGTGTTTCACACCAGATTTTTTTTGTATTAAAAAAACGTTAACATTATTTAATCAATATAAAATTTGCCCTTCTTAATAACAGAGAATTTGTTTTTTTTCTAAATATTTTGGAAAAATTGCATACTGTAAATGAAACATTCAACGATTCAACTGAAGAGGTACACATTTTTAAAGGAATTTAAAGTATTATTAGATCGCAAAGCCTCTTAGGTAATAAATACTAGCTTCTAAGTTAGATAAAATGGCTTAATTTTCATAATTATATATCTCTTTTTATTAAAGTAATAAACAATTAAAAAGAGAAAAGCGAATTTTACAATCAGTGCATGTCTTTACAGTTTATATATTATTGGTTTACCTGATTTTTCCTTCAAAACTACATACACTTTACAGACAAGGACAAACACAGTATACAAACTAGGGTCTCAGTCCCAAGTTAATTGGCGATAGCCAAGGAAGAAAGAAGGGATTAGCTCAGTGGTAGCGCGCTGTACTAGCAACATGGAAGTCCCGGGTTCGAATCCAGCATGCTGCCCCTTAGATTTTCTCTTCCTAGGAGCCTCTACAACTCTTTGTCCGGTGATGGGCAGTGTTGTCTGTAGCTACAGAACGCTGCTTGGAGGCTGGCTGTGCATTGGAGAAGGCTCCGAGGGGGGCACACAATAGATCTTTCAGGTTGCAGTGCAATAATCCCCTACAACAATCTACAGTCTATTACTTCTATTATTAACTCTTTCTCTTACAATGAAAATAATTCATCTCAGTTCAGCCTTAAGTTTTTAAGTTAATTTAAGTTTCACCCTTTTAAATAACATTTATCATAAAATTCACATTATTTGTATTTAGTTGTAAGTCAACACAGATAAAACAGAAATCTTAGTTTTTCATAAAAGGAGACAACGTTAGGAAAATGAAGGACTTTTGTTATGATAATCAAATAATGGAGAGAGTATCATATTATATATTTTGCAGTTCTCTTCAGTTCTTTGAGTAAATTTATTTAAGCGTTCCAATACTTTAAAAACAAAGCGAACATGGCAATTGGGCAAGTTTATAATGTGATTTTGCAATCTAGATCTAACAGTTGGGTTATGTTCTTACAAGTTATTTCAATCTATAATTGACATGACATTCCTAAATAACTCAGAACTACGTGCTTCTTTTTATTTTGAGGAATTTGATTTGGTGCAGACTCGTTTTCTCAAAAAACTAAATTTTTTGCCAAATTATAAATACTTCATAGTTTTATCCATCTGAAAATGGGTGTGTAGGGGTAGTGAACCCCCACCACTCATCCACTCTAGCGGAGAGAAACAGCCCCTCTCGCACAGAGAGGAGAGACTCGGCCAGTATATATATATATATGAGAGAGAGACAGTCAAGATTATTCTGTTCAATTCAATCTTACACATCAGACATCATTCTGTTGATTCACACTCCGTACATATCATTTTAGCCACGTCAGTCTGTCAGTTCAGTTCAGTTCTAAATTCTAAAGTGTAAAGTCCCTGGCAGTCAGTTATATATATATACAGATATCAATTATATATCTTAAACCAATCTTAAGGTGTTTACTATCATCATCAACAACCAACATCTCCTCACAACACTCTTACAGGGTGTATGAACTAAATAGAAAAAATAAAAAGAAATTTGAAATAAACACATTAAAATGGGACAAAAACGACACTGAAGGACTCAACGTAATTAATTGTAATTTAATTTAAAAAAAAGTAGTTTTTTTTAATTAATTAATTTTTTGCTTTTATATAAATCTGATTCAGAAAAACATTTATTTATTTCAAGATATCAGATTGTAGCGTAAGGATCATTTAGCTTGTAAATTCATTGTTTTGGACTTTACACAATATAGGTATCGTCATCTTAAAAAACTTGAACAGTTTTTGTACTTTATCTTCATTGTCTTCCAGTATTTTGTCTAGTGTCAATGGCAACCCTATTTCTTCACTCAGTTTGTCAAGGTTTAGGCAGTCGATTATAAGGTGCTTTCACCGTCAATATTTCAGCTCAATGAATGCAAATCGGCTGGTAGAGATCTCTGAGGAGGTAGTCGTGTCTGAAGCGACAGTGGCCTGACCTCACCCTGGTTGAAGTTCGGTTATTACTTCCTCCCTGCTTGAAGTTCGTTCGGCTGTTGTCAAAACTGTTACCGAATATTTCACATGACGCAGCTTGTTGTTGCTCACAGTCAATCATGTCTTTTTTCAGTGTTGATAAACTTTATCTTTGATAAATTTTTTCTATTTTCCAGGAGTGGTTTGGTAGTGTCGCTGTTCCATCCTAATTCGTAATTTCTCTGTTAGCTTCAGGGTACGCTGGTGAATTGCCCTGGTTATCACAGTGGGAGGGTACCCACAGAAATACAATTTTTGAATTTTCTTGTTTTGCTCATCTGTAAGTTGAAGCTGGATGTTTTGCACATTTCTGTCAATAGGATGGCTTATATTGGTGTTTGTAATGGATTTTATTGCGCTGAGGTAGTCCGAGGCGATGACAAAGTTATTGGAACTAAAATTTCAGACTAGGTGTGGAGTTTTATATGTGCCAAATATTTCTTCTGTGAATATGGAACTTAATTCTGGTAAGTTGTAAAGATGGACTGTGTCAGGAGGGATCACGGACACGCCTACCTTGGTACCTGCTTTAGATACGTTCCTATAGATAGGAGTGTAACTAGGTTACGAGCTAATTTTTCAAAGAAATATAGGGATCGAAACAGTGCTGGGTTGGTTTCGTTTTCAGATGTTGGGAGAGCGATTATATCCATGGTCACTTCCAGACTTGCCAAGATGTGCATGTAAGGAGTGTAATTCTAGTATCATCGGTCGATCGGCATTGCAGCGTATTAGTAAGCTGGAGAAACGAGCTTGGATGAAGTTACCTGGATTACAGTGGTGGTGGTGATGGAAGATAGTGTGCAAAGTTGTATGGGATGGATGCGATTGTACCTACGAATGAAGCAGAAGGTACTCCCGTCCAGGTTTCAAAAATGATTCACTACTTTCAGCGTTTAAACTTTCGATGGGGGTTGTTCGGTGAGTTATGCAGGAGTTATGCATTACTTCCAGAGATTTTAGGAGACTGACTGAAGCTGAGTTGTTAACTAAACACCCATAATCCATTTTTGTTCGAATAAAATTGCGATATAGATACAGCAGAATATGTCCATCTGCCCCCTCCCCATATGTGTTGAATAAACATTGATAGTCCCATACGTTTTATGTAACTTTTTTTCATTTTTTGAAAATATGTTTCTCCCAATTCAGTCTATTATCAAAAAGAAGCCCCAGAAATTTATTACCAGAAGGGGGGAGCCCCTTTCTGTTTGCAATCCTCGTTCCACCAGGGCATTCTAGGATGATTTTGACAGTTGGCAAGATGCTGGGAGATACTTCTTATTTCGGCTGCAGACAGAACAATATCATTAAAAGTTTCAATTTTCGTGCTCAATATTGCAATTCTATTTCTTCTTGTAAGTTGTAGAATCTCTCCTAGATTAGGTTTAAATAAAGTTCCTAATCAGCAGACTCGAAGTTCCATTTAGGTAATAATAACTGTTATATCTTTGGATCAGCTAACGCTTAGAAAGGTTCCTTTTTTTAAATATTTTTTTACTTGTGAGGGTTTTTTACTTTCTCTCACTTGTGATTTAAAGAATAATTTCACTCATTACTTTTAATTTAATAATGATATTTGATTGGCCACCTTATTACACGGTTGCAAAAAAAAAAACAAAATTTTATGCACAAACATTGTTGTAACAGTTATGTTTCAAAATTCACGTATAAAACCATAAAGATTTAATGCGCAAATTGTTTCATCAAAGTGAATTTATGATAGATGTTAATTTCTTACCTGTTACAAAAATATAGTTTTTTTTTTTTTTTAAATAAAAATTTCTGTGATACAACAAATATTTCATTAGATTTTATTAAATTAATACATAAAATATGGTTTGACAATTATTGGTACGTATTTTGTAATTTAGGAAATAATATATAAACGTGCACATAACCAGAAATCATGATTTATGTTTTCATATTGAAGAATTTATTTATTACGCTTGGCGATATTTGCGTTTCTTGTCTTGGTCTTTATTTCATAAATAATTAATATTTTATTATATTTAAAAAGTTCTCTTTAAAATTCAATCAAGTTCATTGTATGACATTCTTTAGTGAAAGTCTTATAAAGGCTCTTGGAAAGGTTCTTGATATTGTTCTCTATTCCGTCGGTTCTAAGAAAATTGCTGGCCGGACTGTTATTTCCCTCAACAATTAATTGCATGCAGAGATAATTGTTTGCCACACAGATCTCACCAGAAAATAATAATTTCAATAATTATTACTTTTTATCAAAACAAGTAGAATAGAATAGATTTTTATTTGTTTTCGTGGAAATCCCCCCATACAAATGGAGTTTTGATTACAAATAACATAATGAGGTGCATATTAATATATTAAATAAATTGAACAAAAAAGAAAATTAAAAGTGTAAAAGAATGTGAAAAATTAAAAGCATCTGTTCAGATTTATTAACTATTTACAAAAAATTAATAATGTGATGGTAAAACTTAAAAGAGAAAAGCTATATCTTCCACCTCATCCCCCCCTAAATTTCTTTAAATGAACTTTCTTGGAAAGAAATTTCAAATAAAACTTATAGCTCCCACTAGACATAAATTTTTTAACAAATTTAAAGAAATCCGTCAGTTTTTTTATGGTGTAAAACGCAGAAAACTGCAATTTTCTTCACTAATAACCTTCTTCCGGCCAACCGATCCATATCAAACATAGAATTTTGACAATATTAATGACTTAATGATATATTTGACTAGTTGACATATTTAATACTAATTAATATTATTTAGATGATATAACTGTATAATAAGAGGAAAAAACACTAAGAAAACCTCTAAAGCTCACTGTCCGGTAATGGACAGTATTGTATGTAATGAAAGAACACTGTCCGGAGGCCGGCAGTGTACTAAGTAGGCTCGAGGCGCCAATGACCATAGATGTTAAGGCGCTTTAATTTTAGAAGAAAAAAAAAAGGATGGTGTAATAAATTAAACACTGAATGTATGTATAAACGTTTATTTTATTAATACATAATAACCAAACGATTAAACATCACACACAGATAGATATGTAACCTCTCTGGTCACAGTTTGCAGTGTTGCCCCACTACACTCCCCCCCCTTAAACAAGGATATATATCTAAATAAATAAAAATAAAATAATTTTTTTTTTTTTTTTTTTTTTTATAATACATCTGCACAATGGTACTATTCTTCTATAAGTCTCTGGACTGGCTTCCGCACCCTATCAGAATGTCGTAACGATTTGGGTGATGAAGGTGAAACCTGCACTTCTTGTGCCTTGTTTGGTACTTCCTCCATCTCCTCCTCTTCATCTTCTTCCCCCGCCGTAGAGTTTTCATCAACTACTCTTTCAATAGAGTGCTTGGGAATCAGAATGTCTTCAGAGCAATAATCTTCCGAAGCATGTGCAACATCAGCTCTCCTAACTGTATCTTCAACCATGGTTGAGGAATCTTGTGTTGTACCTCTTCGAACTTGGTCAATATGACGAATCCAAGTCATAGAAAGATGGGGTACAAAAACTTTAATTCGTCTGGGTCCCAGAATTTGTTTCACCACAGCTCTGACTCACTGGCCTTCCGATTTTCTATAGTTTTTTTACCCATACATGATCATTTACGGTAAAACTTTTTGATGGTGTTGAAGAACCACCATAAGACTTAACTTGTTTTTCTTGAACATCCCATCCTCCTCGCCAATGTAATAAATTAAACACTGAATGTATATATAAACGTTTATTTTATTAATACATAATAACCAAACGATTAAACATCACACACAGATAGATATGTAACCTCTCTGGTCACAGTTTGCAGTGTTGCCCCACTACAGATGGGTTTATGTTTTTCCTCAACAGTGTTATTTTAGTTTATTATGAAATTCTATCATCTAAATAGTATTAATTAGAATTGAATGTGTTGCCGAAATTCCAAGTTTGAAGAAAATCGATGGATCGGAAATTTCGTTTTTTACTGAACAGTTTGTTTAGTTTCTCCATTAAAAAAAAAACAACGAATTTCATTAAATTTGTTATAATAATTTTACATACAGAGACCTATCACTTTTGTTGGAAACTTTTTTCGAGTAAGTTGATTTAAAAAGGTATTTTTTTCTTTTAATTTGGACTCTTCTTTTGATATAAAATAGAAGGCAAATAAAGATTTAGTTAATATTTAGTAAACATACTCAGTGTGTGAACAGAATTTGCTCTGTGCAAGTCTGTGTTATCACTAAGGAACGGATTTTTAGTATTTAAAAATGCCAAATATTTAATTAAAATATGCATTTATTTTCGTCATTATGTGGAAAATATGTGATTTTCTTAAAATATTTTCTGGAATATTTAAGTAAAATGGACATTTTTTTTTATGAAAATGGAATTTTTTTTGGGGGGGCAAGTTATAATTATTTATACAAGAAAAGAACATTTTTACAATTGATAATAATTTATTAGGAGCAAAATAATTTGTTTTTACAAGTTATAATGATTTATACAACAAAGAACATTTTTACTATTTATAAAAAGATGTGTTAAATTTTCAATTTTGAAAACTTCACTCTTCGAAATTGTTTGCAACCACATGAAATTTCAAATGTTGGAACGTAAAGTGACGACGATCTGGGCGTAAGATGGACTTGTAACGACTAAAAGATCGTTCAACATCTACAGATGTTATAGGTGCCTTGCTGAAAGAAGTTATCTCGTTGGTTGTAAAGGGTACACGATGTTCTGAGGTGACTTCTGTTCCACTGATAATATCAGAAATCTGGCAGATGGTCTCCCACCCTTTGTTCTTGCTCAGTACTTCTACCAGTTTTGATCTGATCAGATCTCCCTTACTCCCAGGTATTCCTTCCACCTTTTCGATGACTTTTTTAACGTTGGACACGTTTTCTGTCAGTCGAACATTTTGGGACTCAAGTTGGGTAATGGCTTGTACAAGAAATACGCAATTGTCAGAAATGAATGCAAGTTCGTTCCTTAAATTAGGTTTCTCGAATAAAGACTTGGCTGTATTTATCGCTACTGCTTCGTCTTCGAGATGTGAAAGGACATTCTTGATTTTATTGTAGTTTTCATAGTAATACTGAGCTGCTTCCAGCCAAGTACCCCATCTTGTCAATATTGGTTCTGGTGGAAGGCACAAGTCTGGATAGAGATCTTTTAGCATTGCGACTTGGTGCTTTTAAGATCGGACAGTTTCTGCTACTCGATGCAAGGCATGAGCAATACACGTCACATGAATTATCTTAGGATAAAATACCTGAATAGATTGCCCAGCCTTGACCATGTTGGGGGCAGCATCAGAGAGAAACAAAAGAACTTTTTCGTTCAAAACTCCACTGGGCCATAGGATATGCATTGAGGCATCGAAGAATCGTGAAATGGTGGAATGATTGCATTTTTCGAGAACCTCACAGTTCAAAAGGAATGGCTTTGAATCCACATCAGCATCACTGTCAAGTTTTCCAATAACTGCATTGGCAATATACCTGCCCTCAACGTCAGTGGTTTCATCAATTGACACCCAAATCGGTCCATCTTTGATATGTTCTCGAATTTTGGTTAGTGTATCTTTATAGATATCTTCCAGGTAGTTTTTCCGCAGAGTGCTCTCGTCAGGCATTTTTTTCCCAATATAGGTCTCTAAGAATCCTTTGAAATGAGGATTTTTAAGTTTGTGGAAAGGGATATCTGCTCTAACCAAAGCCCGACACAGATCTGTACTCAGAGTAGACTTACTTGATGATGGAGATGTAAGGAAGGCTTGATAGGACGTCCTCTCTTTCTTTCTGTTTTTATTCTCTATGTGCGATCCGGTGGCAATATGTTGGGTGACTTGGGAACGTTGAGAGCAAGAAACGCGCTTGTCACAAGCTGTGCAGTACAAAATGTCTCCATCACTTCGAAAAAGTTCTGCTGGAAACTCGCGAAGATATTTAGCAACCAGTTGTCTGTTTGAGGCCGATGTTCGTGGCATTTCACCCAAAAAAGAATACACTAAGTGACCGAACGAAATGAATTGGACACTTCAACGAACGAGCTGAAAGAACAGACAACGTCAAAGAACTAACAAGTGCCCGTCACTGTTTAGCAGCATTCTGTGTAAATTACAATAACCATTGTACCCAGTGATTCACAGCCCTACAGTCTGTGGTTCACAGTTCCTGTCAACCACCTCCCAATTATGAAAATATGCCCAAAATGAAAAATATGAAAAAATATGTACATATTTTGATTAAATATGTAGAAATATTTATTTATTTTGATCAAATATGTATAAATATGCGATAACATCCAAATATGTGGAAATATGTGAAATAAAAGTATACTCAAACGGCTTAAAAAGTGTCAGTATGAATACTTCTAGTTGAAAAACGTCTGTAAATTGCCTAGAAAAAAATATGTAAATACATACGAATCCGTTCCATAGTTATCACACTGTCTGAAAAACGCGTCCTGAAGATGGGCGAACGCCCGAAACGGGTCGATGACCACACAGTGGGCAGGCTATCACGGAAAATGTCTCTGATGCTTTTCAGCTCTGCGGAACCAACCACCACAACAATAAAAATTATGTTTGAAGTATACATGAAGTTGGCCAGAAAGTGCCAGTGGAGGTCGTTGTCTTCCAACCACCCTCGATGAGCTGGCAAATAATAATTTCTAATAATGATTTTAATGGTTTATAATAAAAAATGAAAATATTTTAAGAAATGACCAATTTATCAGAAATCTGAGTACCAATAAGTGGAAACTGAAATTTTTATTGAAATTACATAGATCATCCTCGTTGAATAATTAGGAAAACAATAAAACGATATTTCCTGACTACCTTTATAATAAATAAGCAATAGATAGAAGTAACAGACAGTATAGGAAGTAAGATTTCTAATATTTCGTTAAATACTGATTTTTTTTACACTTATCAGTCAGCAGTGCTGTTTTTTATGATTTGTTGAAAACGTTAATAACTTCAAATTATAAGATTTTCCTGGGTATTTGAATCCAAAGAAAAAACAAAATAAATGTTGAAACATTTCATTCTGATTCAATTAGATGATGCAGCTTGTATGTCGCTCTCGATTTTAAGTCCAGTTTGTGGTCCTAAATAAAAAATTATGAGAATAGGTATATGTTTTAACATTTCTCAAAAAAAAAACCTTTTTTTTTTCATGAAGTACATATCAGTTTATCCGAAATCAAAAAAATAATATTTTTCATTTTTTAATGAATGTGTAAAAAACCTTTACCAATGACATTTTTGACAGTTGCATATTCTTGCTATCTCTCTGCTACGCTCATGGATGTATACAATCATCTTCTGCAGGAGTGGAACCGTTTATGAGGAAGTAGCTTTTAACATATTAAAAAAAAAATAATAATAGGAACACAGAATTATCATCATATTTTAGGTATCCTCTACAGAAAATCTATTTGCAATGACAGTTGACTTTCATCTGGTAATAACTATTTTTGTGTGACATTTACGTCATTGCATAGTTTCATGGGTATTCCCAATTTCATAGTTCAATAAAGTATCATATTCTTCTGTTACAGGCAGAAATATCACTATAAGAAATAGACAATGGCTTCATATGAATATTAAAATTAGGAATACCGTTTATTTCTTGAAATCAAGTTTTTTTTTTTTGTCAGAATGAATGTATTCTATATTCCTAACAATTATAACAATACCTACATTTTATTAAACAAAAACTTTAAAAAAATATTTATATTTGTGTAATCCATTTTTTATAAACTAATAGGTTTTTTAATATTTGGAATTAGACCCAAGTAATTCATATTACCAGCATGGATTCCAAACTGGAAGGTCAGTCCACCAATATGTTAATAGCGCTTAACTACTGGACTGAACACCTGGATCAACGAATTCCTATTGACGTCCTTTACATCGACTTCAAAGCGTCCCTCACATAATGCTCCTACACAAGCTACAACATTACGGTATTACAGGCAACATCTTGGATTGGCTGGAAGACTTCTTGGTTGGACGAAGTTTTCAAGTTAGGATAGAAGATACTTTTTCTACTCCTCTTGAAGTGCTGAGTGGTGTCCCACAAGGCTCAGTCATTGGGCCGTATCTCTTCATCCTATATATCAATGATTTAATATTCACCACAGACTCTCTGTTTTTTGCTGACGACTGCAAGTTTTACAACGACCCACTAAATCACCATCTTGTCATACAGGAAGACCTCAAAGTATTAGAGAACTGGTGCAACATCTGGCTACTACAAATTAACCTAAATAAATGCGCAATTCTACATTTAGGATCATCAAACCCCTACTTTTCGTACCATTACAAGAACCAAGACATTTCAGCAGTGGATTCTATATCTGACTTGGGAATAAAACTTACAAAAAATTTGAAATGGGAAGAACACATTACCTGTATAATAATGAAATGCAATAGTTTACTATATCTCGTCAAAAAAACCTTTCCAAATATTTCTCCTGCCAATTTAAAAAAGATTTATACTAGCTACATTCGACCACATTTAGAATTCGCAAATAGTGCCTGGACTCCATACTACAAGAAAGATATAGATGCATTGGAGAGTATTCAAAGGAAGTTTTCAAAACTCCCCCCCTTCACTCAACAACCTTCCATATACTGAGCGACTTCTCCCAACTGAATTTACCTTCCCTATCTGATAGACGTATTAGAGGTGACCTGATTGAAGTGTACAAAATACTGAATGGGCACTACAAAGGACTCCTGGACCATCTCTTTTCGACCAGCGACAACACACATCTTCGAGGTCATGATTTCAAACTATTCACTCCGCATTCGAATTCCATCTTACGCCAAAAAATTTTTTCATTTAGAGTTATACCTTTTTGGAACTCCTTGCCCTCAGATATTGTAAAAGCTCCAAGTAGAAATTCATTTAAAGCTAGGTACGATTCTGTATACCAGGAACATAGTTTTGCATCATCCCACTAAGCTTCAGCATGACATTGCAAACCTAGTCATTTCTTTTAATTTTCATTTTTTTCCTGTCATATTAATTTAAAATACTTGTTCATTATGTGATATCTTATTTTCATAGTTCCTTTCGCACTTTTACAGAGTTATTGATTATTATAAATGGAATTAATCTTTTATTTATTATTCATCTTAAAGTTTATATTATTTCTAAATGTATATATTTTATTTATTGTTAAAGACTTATCTTATTATTTTTATTGGAGTATTTTATTTACTTGTTACAGAAGTATTTATTTTGTTGTTGTAGAAGTAATTGTCTTATTATTTGTTTTATTTTTGTATATATATTATTTACTATTCGAATTGTCACTGTAACTGACATTAATTTATGAGCATTAACCGGCTTTAGCCGTCTGCTTTTATAAATGTAATAATAATAATAATATTTAGAGAAAAAAAAAACTCTAATGTGAAACAAGATAATTTAATTCACAAAATTTCCTTTAAAATGGTAATATTAACAAAACGTTTAGTTAAGTTTGCCATAAAAAAGATGATAAGGTAAGTGATATGATTCAGGTGTATATGTGAATGCGATTGTATGGCAGTTCCTTTAACAGTCTTAACCAATAAAGCTTGTAGCTGTAATTTAAATTTAATCCTAACTGAATCTACTAAAATTTAGCTAAAATCAATTTTTAAAATGTTTTACGTTTTATTAGTGTATCGTTTTTATTTTTGCAGTTAAATTCCAAATTTAATGAAAGTCCTTGTAGCCGTTTATTAGAAAAATTCAAAAAAAAGAAAAGTCAAACTCAATGCTATAAAGTTGCATTCGTGGTTAACCGATTTTCTCCGAATTTGGAATACTAACTAGCAATGCTTCAAATGTAACATTATAATATATATGTAGTAGATATATATAATGGAGTTGATGAGGAGAGAAATTGGGATTGATTAAGTAGACGAGATATGAAGACACTATTACAATAAAGTTTACACTGACTGCACTGGACTGTAATGATTTAATAGAATAAAGGAGTAGAGTAGAGTTATGACACGATGCGATGTATGTTGAAAACTTGATTGATGTCTAGATCTATCGCTGACTTATATACAGGTTCTCCCCACTCTAGGCTGCTTAAGTGAGAGAGTACGAGAGAGAGTCTGTTTTCTCTCGGTCGGGCTTGGCTCTCTCTCTCTCTTGCCATTACATCATCCCCTCTCCTGAAGAAATTTTTCACGTGTGAAAATTGAGCGTGCTGCTGAATGATGTATCTTGTAGCTCATCTGGTTTGGCTACGAGTTTGTTGTAGCTAGCCTGGATTTGTTGAAGCTAGCGAAGTTGATATAGACTAGCTTATGTAGCAGAAAGCTAGTGATGGCCTTGTTGAGAGCTAGCTAAGGATGGTGAAGCAGCGATGGTGATGTTGAGAGCTAGCTGGTGATGTTGCAAGCTAGCGATAATGATGTCTCCTTGTGTCATTAATAAAAACGAAGGAGAGAGAGGGAAAGAGTGAATTCATGAGTTCATAGTCCATGGCAGTAATTCAAAAAATATACAATTATCATGAAAAATATTTAACTTAAAACTTTTTTCAGTTTGTTTTCATTGTTAAGCATCAATTTAACATAAAAACTGTAAATATTTTTTTACTGAAGTATATTTTTAATGATGTTAACGATTCAGACATAAAAGAAAACAATTTAATTTTATTTTTCAATATTTTTGTCAATATTTTCTGAAGACATTTTCATTATCGTGATTATTTTAAATCTTGCCGTTACATATACAAATTGCAATAAAGTGGTACCTTTAAAGAGAAGCTTAAAATTACTGTTCTCCCAGAGTCCCCAAAAAATCAATTGTCCCGCAAAAATGTTTTAATAAAAAGTGATGAGCATATTACATGTATGTGTAGATAGGTAGACTAAGCTTAAAGATAATCTTTCTTGCCATTTTCAAAAAAAAAAAAGAATGCAAAAACAAATATTTTTTTTTAATTTATTTATTTTATTTACATCCTGTACATATATATACATATGTAAATGTGTAATTCATCATAGACTGCGATACACTGAATCCCTTAGGACTCAGCGCCACAATCAGAGAGGCATGTTGAGAGGAGCCAACCAATGCTGGAACTTTCAGGATATTAAAAGGGAGCTAGTTGTTAGGAAGTCGCGTAACGAAAGAGATACTAAGGTCTTTGTGGAGAGTTAAATTTGAGACATAATAGGGAGCGTTGACAATATGGCGAAGGACTTTAGATTGAAAGGATTGGATTCTCTGGATGTTAGATTGTTTCGTGGAGCCCCACAGTTCAGCTCCGTAGGTCTCAGCAATGTTTTGTATAGTGTCAGTTTGTTTTGCACGTTCATTGTTGATCTCCGTCCAAGCAGTCTTCGTAGTTGTCTATAACGTCTATTTAACTATTGTCTTTTCAGTCTCGTATGAGGGTTCCAAATAAGTCGACTGTCTAAATACAGTCCTAGGTAGCGTACTTGTGTGGAAGTCGGTATTTCTTTATTATTGATATATACGGGAGGGCAAGTTTGTCTACGTGAAGTGAATATAATCTGTTGGCATTTGTTTTCATTCAGTCTTATTTTTCATTTCTTGCACCAAGAGGAGATCATGTCAAGGTGTTCTTGGATATATGAGGAAGTCTGAGCAGGATTTGCAGATAATATTGCAGTATTATCTGCATAGGTTGTGATCAGGGTTGTGACCAATGAAGGTTTCCTGAGGTGCGATAATTGCTAGATGAAAAATAAAAAAAAAAAAACATGAGTAAAGGAGTCCTTCTGATAGATTCAGATAAAAAAACCTTGTCTGTCTGATGCAATGGGCCCAGGGAGTTGGATCGCGTAGGGTTTCACCCTCCCCTTTCTTGAATAATAATAATAATAATAATAATACGTAAATGGAATATCAAGTTTGAGCTTCCCGCAATTTTTCGTTTTTGAAATATTTTATTTACTTATACACACACCCGCATAGATGATTCGCTAAAGACATTTTGTAAACTCAACTTCGGAAATAGCACGATCGTAATACTTCCTCTTACAGAAGCAGTAAGAGAAGGTAAAACTTCAGAAATCAATAACAGTTTTAATAGTTGTCCAGAAGGATATTTTATTTTATCCCATGAGGGCAAATTCGGTGTTTCCTACGCATAATTGGAAAAAGTGGAAAGCTACAGTTAGTTGGTAGCGCTCCTAGGTAGCGAAGACCGGAACTAAACGACTAGGGAACCACGGCATGCTTACCACACGTCACCCAATAAAAATTGCCGTCTGGCAATTCTTTGGCCCTTGACGGGCTGTTGCACCATAGTCTTTATTTTATTTAAAAACATTTCTTTGTGAAAGTTTCTGATTTCTTTCTTTCTTTTATTTTTGCATTCATTTTATTTAAATGTTTAAGGTTAAGTTCACTTGTGTAAAAAACTGACATTTGACAAAACATTTTTATTGTACATTCAAATTAATCGAGTAATAAATTACTTGTTTAAATAAAATGGAACATTTAGGGGGGGGGGGGGGGAGATCATTAGAGTTTATAACTTGATATGTTTGATATAACGCACTTGATGTTTGAATTGAAAATAAGTTAATTATTGGATGAAATACCTACACGGTTAATCCATTGATTGTCTGACAATAAATGCCTATCTCAAACCAAATCATAACAAACACAATAGAAAAATCTTTTTGTAATTGTGTATACTTCCGTTAGAAAGTTTGTTATTTCACTTTCATATCTCTTTTCTTTTTTTTTCTAAGAGGCAATTCAAATAAATACTAACAATTTCCCCAGAAATTTCTTCATTTAAAATATTCACACGATACTTTTTTCTTTTTTTTTTAACATTGAAATGTCTACTGAACGTTTAATTTGGCCTAAGCGTTCATAAAAATATAAATAATGATGAGTGTACAAATTGCAATTTTGTGATTTTGGTCCAAGTCTATCAACCAGAATTACGACTTTAAGTTGTTGTTGACTTTAACATTTCAATGTTTACGATTTTCTTGGTGAAGGCCCCCCAAATGATATTCTTTACACTTTGCATACAAGATTTTTTCATGGAAATTGTTTTTTTGGAGGTTCAAACTTTTTTTTTCTATTACCGGCGAACACCTCTACAGAGATGCTGTATGCTCCTCGCAGGTACCGGGGCCTCGGAATGCTACGCTACCAGTGGGAGGTCCATTGCAGCACAGAAGTTGGCAACAGTTCCCGACTCCGTCTTTCAAGCATGTTTTGATTATAAAGCAGAGGCGTCCGAATATGTGCAAAACGTCTGAATATAGACTTGCGGAAGATGCAAGAAGATTGGCCTAATATCAAGAAAATTTGGCAATCTCTACGAGAGGATGTGTTTGAAAAATGGAGTAATTGTATGTGGCAAGGGATTGGTATCCACCATTTTACAGATACTCCTAAGGCCAATAAATTTATCTGTGACAAGGCACTTCTGTTTGGTTCTGAATGGATTAATGCCCTTAAATTGAATATTAATTACGTTCCACTGCCTGGAGTTGGAGGCCTAGTTACAGGAGCTGTCGTAGGGAGAACGAAACACCTGCCCATGTGCTGGGTAGTTGCCCTAACAATATGCTTCTTGTTACGCGCCGCCATCACAACATTAAGCACAGGATAATGGGGTTAATGTCAGAAAAGGGCTATAAGTGGCTTGGAGAGGTTTACGCAATTGATGAAGCGGGTTCCACAAGGTATGCCGACATCATTGCCTTTCACATGAATAATAAAGTAGCCTGGATCTTAGATCCCACCATTCGTTATGAAAATAATGATATAGACCAGGCTAATAAAGTACACCGGGAGAAAGAAAATATTTATAAGAAATGTAATGGTTTCTATAAAGAAAATTTTCTCGAGGAGTACGGTGAAAGGGAATTCCATATATGAGGTCTATGGTTTGGGTCAAGTTCTTTGACGAGGTCGGGATAGACTTATCACATCTGACTACTCTGGCAGAATCTATACTACTGGATTCTCTAAGGATTTTAAATTCTCATATCTATGGACGGTAGTCTTTTCTAGAATTATTATACTTAACTATTCACGTGGCATTTGAAGATAATTTTTTGAATCTATATGAATGACCAGCTGTTAGTTTTAAAAGTATTTTATTTTGTAAGTTTTTGTATTTTGTAAGTTAATGTCATGTCCTTCGCAGGCTGATCAGAACGCTGTGTGTTCGCATCGCAATATAGTTGTGCAGCCCCACTTTTTGTTAGAGTGTTGTTTGTTGTCCCAAGTTCGGAGGCCACAAACAGTTCCCTGCAAGTTAGAGAGTTCTAACTGTAACCACATTTTCTTTCTACAATGGACACCGATATTGCTCAACCATTTAATTCTTTCGTATGCTCTGACTTTTCACTTGTAAAACGAATTTTTTTGAATACACAGTGCAGTTTTATTTAGTTTATTTTCTTCATTATCAACATTGCGCCATTCACAATTTCCTGCCAGTGTTACATCATATTTATTAAAAAGAAAGGTTTTTGTAGTTAAATTAATAATTAATTTTATACAAGAAACTCAAATGGTCGCATATAAACAAATACCACTAAGGCAGTAGGAACAGTAAATTCTTTTTTCTTTGTAGCTCTTACGTTAACCGAAGGAAAGCAGGGCACAATTCAGAAGGAATCATGGTCATGTAAAGCACACCTTTCATTAAAAAAAAAAATACATTTATTATTTTTTGTCATTGGATAGACTATAATAGAGGTTTTGATAGAAATAATTTTCAACTCTCTTAGCAAATGCTGTTGTATATAAAAACGAAGGACACTCTCGCTTTGCTGAACTATTAGGCGACAATTGTACTATTAGGCGGCCCTTGAACTGGCTAAACACCTTTACACATTCTCACTTTATACCTACCTTCGGCGTGCATAATGTCAACAAAATAAGTTTTACACTCTCTATATTGTCACTTTAGTCTTTTAAATGATCAAGGTTGTCCTATATTTATTTGTTTGGACAAACATTAACCAAATATTTAAACCTTACCGATAGCAAATTGTTAAATTACTTCATTGATAGATATGTTACCAAATTTGTAGAAAATGTATAGGTCAATTCACTTGCTGTTGTAATTCCTTGAATAGTTCATTACCCACACATTAACTGAATAAGTTCTTTTAAACTGTTTAACTTTGTAATTGTATTGACTTAATAGCCGAGTATTAATTCAGCTTTTCAGTTTACTGATCTGTTTAATTGGGGTTCTATGTAGTTTCTTTAATGTCAATTAAAATAACTCATTTTTAAACGTTAATTTAATGCTAGTAAGCGTCGCCCTTAAATACCATTTTTTTTTTTTTTACCGTAGCTGGTCGAAATATGAAGAAATAAATAAACAAGATCTGGTACCAGTGCTTTCCGCTTTGGTGACCTCGCAGCTCAAACATTCATCTTCCACGCAGAGATATCTGTCCTCTAAAAGTGTTGCTCTAATATCCTGAAGTGCAGCAAGAAAGATGGTCAGCGAAGATAGTTTTTCGGAGCAAGATATACGATGGAATTTCTGCAATACTCTCTCAAAGAAACTCGTGTCTCATTAACAGACTGAAACGAACAAAATGTCCTCGAGCAAATCTTAGGGCAGTTCTATTTGTTGACTCTCTCTCTTCCTCGGTTGTAACTTTGCAATTCAGGAACCAAAATGCACTTCTACTTCCTCAGAATTCATTCGAATAGATTATTCCGTCTTTGCCATATTGGGACCTTCAAAAGCCAGCTTATCCGCCTCCTCGTAATCGTTAATTCCACAACTTTCGGGAATCAACTGAATTAACAGCTCGGAGTCTCACAACTTAGCTGGTGATTTCTTTGCAAATTCAGACATCTTGCAATTCACCATGTTTTCAGTCCACTTGTCAAGAAGAAGATGGTGGAACTGCGAGTCAATGTCAGCCAAAATCCGAACTCCAAGTTTTTCCAAGACTAAAAGGTCGCCATTACTTCACGCTCAAAGTTGGTGGCCATTTTTCCCGCTGGAATTGCAATCTGAAAAACTTTAGAAAAAATACCCCAGCGTGAAGCCAGCTGTTTTAGGATATCGTTGAGAATGGTCGAGACTCATGCTTAATTCCCAAACTGGCAATGATTCCATCAACGGTGCCTTGTTAGGTATATGGAGTTGATAGCTACTTTGGAAGCTTTCTTCAATATATTTGTGGGAATTTCGGCAGAGTGCTTTAATGTAGATCTGTTTTTGCCACTTACTTTTCTACCTCTGAGCTAGAATTACCAAAAATAACATGCAGTTATAACCGGTCCGTCAAATTAAAAACCTGAAAGATTGTGACCCCACACCGGAGCCTTTTCTGTGCATTGCCGTTCTCCGGGTAGTGTTCTTACATTAAAGACTACACCAACACAGTGGAGATATCTAGGAAGAGAAACTCATTGCTGGACAAAGATTCCGGAACCTCTGCATTACGAGCCCAGACGCAATCACTGAGCTAATCCAATCCCTTTAACTTATTGAAATACTTTAACTTATTATAATTTGGCATTTGTGTTATGGCTTTCATTTCTCTTAAAAATTATATTCGTTGGTTTCAGATTAAGCTGTGCTTAGTATGCTGCTTATTTCTGGCAAATGCTTTGGTCGGCGGAGCTCAAATGGATGTTGTCCACAGTTGGAGAGCTGTTGACTTTACCTTTCCCAGTACTGCTGCAAAGGACGCCATGATAAGAACTGGAAGATTTATACCTAAAAACATTGCTTTAATCGATGTCGATGTTTGGGAAGGTATTTATATTAAACTGATTATTAGAATAATAGCTTCTTTAAATGTGATTAAAATATCGTGTGATTAATTAGAAACCATTTTTTAATATAATAGGTTAAGTCAAAAGAAAATGTCGGTTTTCAATCAATTTTTATTTAAACATTATCTCTAATATTCGAAATATAGCCCGTCATGTATAAAGAATAATCCCATACGGATTTCATTGCTTGTGTGTGGAAACCAAGAATTCTTGTACACCAGTTTTGACTTCTAATTGAGGTGGTGAGAAGGGTGAAATAACAATTCCATTCCATCGTGTTTGAAATTTTCTGCGGGTTCAAATTCGTTATATATGAGGCCGTGCGTTATCCTGTGGAAATAGTTCTCGCTTATGCCTGGTTGACATTACGCTAGCTGACTAGCGCAAGTTGACTAGTACGTTACAAGATAATGTAAACACTGACTAGCGCTAGTACCGTGCGTAGATCTACTAGCACCAGTACAGTTAAAAACGTTTCTACTTTTTCATCCTAGTGGAATGATTCAAGATGGCGCCAAATAATAATTGGTGTGAAAGTAACACATTAAAATTCATAAGTTTGTATAAAGAATGTGAAGTTTTGTGGGATTATGGAAACGTTAACTATAAAAATCCCGATAAACAAACAGTGCATTCGCATATATAAAAAAAGAGATGAACATGGAAGATTTAACGATAGAATTAATTAAGAAGAAGATTAATTCCATAAGGGATACTTATAATTTGGAAAAAAATTATATAAAAGCAAGTAAAAAAGCGGTTCATCAACAGATGAATTGTATAAACCAAGACTTATTCGGTTTAATGAAGCAGCTACTTTCTTAGACCACTGTTCTGGAAGGAAATCTTCTGACGACATGGTAGTGAAGAATTTAGTGTAGGCGACAAAGCTTCCCTGAAGGAAGTATTTTGTTTTGTAATAAAGGGGAATTGTAGTAATTCAGAGAATTTTTCGGGGCTCATACGCATGCGATTTATATAACTTTGGGGGTCTTGCACTTGAAGTTCCCGCAATAAATTACCACACACACCAAACTTCTGCCGTAGCTTCATACATCCTCGTGTCCGCCACCTTCTTGCACGACGACGTTGAATCATCTCTATAGATTTAATTCATGTAGCATTTCAGCAACTACTTGAATTCCTTTTTCAAATGCACTCATCTTCAACGACCGACTACAGAAACACGAAATTTGAAAAACTGGTATGCCACTATTAAACTCTTCGACATTAGCATAGTGTCAACTCTTTCACGTGAGCCAGTCTACTAGCGATAGTTTAATAGTGCTTGTAAGCTAGCATAGTACCAATCAGCCTTATTAGACAGTTCACTACTATCGTCTGCCATCAGCTGTTCATAGATTCATGCAAAAAGTGTTTAGCCCCATCTTAAGGTTATTTAGTCTAGTTTCATTTCAAAATAAAATAATTACTTGTTCGGTTGGATTTAGAAATTATAATATAAAATTGATACAGAAAAGACCAGCTATAAGTGAAGCAGATAGAATAAAGAAATGCCAAACGAAGTTAAAAGTCGGAACTCGTGGGAAAATGCGTCGCGTACGAAGATTCATTGCCACGGAGGAAGCAATAGATTTAAACTTCGATGTAGGGTAGGGAACGTCATTTCCAAATTTTCATTTCTACAATTTTTGACAAATACATTTCTAGAATTCTCTCTGATTGCATTCTATATTTTCGGCTTGACCAAGGTACTAACAAATAAAAAATAAACATTTTAAATATCATTTATCAAACAGATGAAACTGGTCAAGCACTAATACATGAATTTAAAAAGTCTAATCAATTAAAATCGTACTGCACTAATTTTGTCTGAATAAATACAATTTTTTTCTCAATTTTCTTATCATTTAATTAGTAAAATTGTTTATATAATATAGTGTTTTACTAAATATTGCAATAAATTAGAGAAAAGTTTCGTTAGACATGTCTTCGAAATCTTGCCTCCTGTACAACAACAAAAATACTAAATTTCTGCATTTTAATTAATAACTCATTTCTTTTTCCTATGCAGGTCATGGGCAAGCACAAAAAGTGTTTGTAACTATGCCACGTTTAAAGAAAGGTACACCAGCTACTTTAGCCACTGTTGGACTTACTGGGGCATTAACCCCCTATCCTGATTGGACATGGCATCGCGAAGGCGATTGTAATGGGATGACTTCTGTGTTCAGAATAGATGTGAGTCGAACCTAGAATAATTTTAGCGAAATGTGATTCTACATATATATGGCAAGATTGAAATATTTATTCTATTTTCAAGTATTCTATATAGAAACATGATACGATTTTGTATTAAAACCTAACTTATAAGTTACAGAGTTTATTTTACCGCAAATAAACTAGCACAGAAGTTGGTAGGAGTTAGTAATAATGTGCCAACAATCTATTGCTTAATCATTTTTTTTTTTTTAACACAGCTATCGTTATGATGTTAAAATCAATATTACTTGTTTTAGATTGACCAGTGTGGAAGATTGTGGGTATTAGACAGCGGTATGGTAGATGTTTTTGAACAGAATTCAAAAATGATATGCCCACCACAGATTCATGTATTCAATCTTCTAAATGATAAACTTATTGGTAATTATGTAAAAATTTTATTTAGCGTTAATTTGCTTAAGTAGTTAACTTTGTTATTAAAATTACCTTTATGATTATCTCTGAAAATTTTCTTAAAAGAACAGCATTTTGAGTTAGAAAAATTACCAATTTATTTCAATAAATTTTTAACTTTTTCTTACTACCCAATTTTTTGTTTTTGTTTTTTGTTCATTTCAAGAATTATATTCTGATTCTTATTTCCCTGATTTATTTTAGGGCATACTTTCAAATTGTTTTATTTTATCCTGACTCCCCTTGTAACTCATAGGTAGGCCATTAAATTAGGAAAATTTCTTTGTCATTAAGTTTTTTTTTAACTTATTCAATAAGGATGTAATCAAAAACAACCTAAGTCGCCTTATGGCATATCAACAAGTGTAATGTTAACGAAAACATTAAGTTGAAGTCAGCTCTCTACAAAAATTTGATAACTTTACTCTGACGATAGACGAAAATCCGAAACCGTTCAGGAACAACAAAAAAATGCTAGGACGCATAAAATCCCAGATAATAGTTTGTTTATTAAATTGTTCAATGTTAGTGCCATGTTTTAAATATTATTATATAATTTTTTTTATGTGAGTACTTTTTTGTTTTTATTTTATTTATTTATTTATTTTTTCTCTATTACTATCTTTTGTAATACGTTTTGAATTGAATTTTGTTTCTTTTGAAACGTTGGCAAAATTGTGTTTTTTAAAATTTTTTAAGACAGAACCTCACTATCGTGTTGAGACCGGTCAAGGAGAATGTTCCATATGTTACAATAACACTCAGTATTGGTTAATTGGTCGGCTAAAAGTGGGTGAGCTAGAGTTTCCCCTCTTTAGGTGCCCCGAATTGATGCTCCTGATAACATACATAGCCTTAACATCCAAGAGAACTATATGGCAGGATTTGAGGAACTCCTGAAACATTTAGCCGACCAGAATATTCTTCATTAGCCTTATCTTTGATTGAGAATGTTGCAATCATCAACTTAGATCGTTTACCGTCCCTTTCACTCCTCTAGTCCAGTTTTCCGTTGTACTTATTTAGCGATTGATTAAAAAAACGAAGTTTATTCTCCCTTTCCTGCTTATACCTGTAAGTTAGCGATTGATCAGCTAAGCTAATCAGTCATTCAGAAGAAGTGCGGTTTTTTGAAAATCGAGGTAAGATTCTTGGTCCCAACTTGTTGGTATCTTGAGAATATTTTTGTAACGGAATGAGTAAATCATTCTGGATTATTAAGGCTATATTTTCTAAGATACTAAAATTGATTGCCTATTTTCTCATGTATATCAGTTCTAAGTCAGCGAACATTTTATGTCCTCTGCTGTTCCTTTTCTGAAGGCTCACTGTTAGCCTCGAAGGAATTTGTTGTGATTTATGTACGATTACACACTGTACAAAGTATTAATACTATGTGGAATCCAGGAAGCTCCAACAAGAAAGCGAACCACTCACTCCTAAAAATGCTAAATTTGTAGAAAGTACTTGTTACAGGATGAGTTATCACTTCTCCATTTAATCAGTTTAAAAGAAACGCCAAGAAAAATTCACAAATTAGGTGTATAATTGGTACTTCTTGCAGATAATTTTTTTAAAACAAATTTTGCATTTGAAAACTAACTTTCATAATCATAATTATTGCCTACCATTATTATTAATTAAACTTTTTTTTTTTGCAGGGAGATATGTGTTCCCCAATGATGTTGTAGATAATAAATCACTTCTAGTTACAATAGCTACAGATGCAAGGAACACTAAATGTCAAGATACATTTGTTTATGTAGCTGATGTGGTCAACTTTAAATTAATAGTCTTTGATGCAAATAATCAAAAATCGTGGAAAGTATCCAATAACTACTTTTATCCTTATCCACTTCATGGTAGCTTTAACGTTAATGGAGTCAACTTTGATCTTATGGATGGAATTCTAGGCTTGGCACTAGGTATTAAACAAAATAGTTCATTTAATATTATTTTCTTAAAATTTCGCTAGGTGATGATACAATGTACGTTCAAATGTAAATAAATAAAAAAAACTCAGTAATGAACATAATCAGCTTTCTTGCAATTTTCTCAAAAATGGCTCCGATTTTCTTCAAACTTGCTATATCAACTACATATACAAAGATCTACAACTTTTATTCAAAACTTTTTTCTGGAGAAATTCATTTAAGGGCACTTTTGGGGCAGAGGTGGGGTTAGGTTTTCCTCTAAAGTGCTATTTCAGTTTATTATAAAATTTTGTCATCTAAATAATATTAATTATAATTAAATGTGTTGTTGAAATTCCGAGTTTAAAAATATTGGATAGCAGGAAATGCGTTTTTACTGAAATGTATTTTTCAGTTTTCTGGTATTTTCACGAAAACAGCTCCAACGATTTTCTTTAAACTAGAAATGTGAACTACATATATAAAGAGCTACAACTTTTATTAGTAACATTTCTTCTGGTGAAGTCATTTAAGGGGGCTTGAGGGTGGGGTGGGGTTATGTTTTTCTCTAAAGTGCTATGATGATAGTTGATTATACAATTCTACCATCCAAACAAAATTAATTAGAAATAAATAGATGGCCGAAATTCCAGGTTTCAAAAAAATTAGTAAATCGAAAGTGCGCTTTTACTAAACATTTTTTTCAGTTTTCTACGAACGCCAACGAATTTCATCTAATTTGGAACACAAACTCTAAAATTTGTCAATTAAAATTTTGAAACCTCGAGTAAGAGCAAGTTGTGTGAGTGTTTCATACCAGATTTTTTTATTTATTTCTATGGTACAGCCACTCTTGATAAAAGTTTTTACATGTGTAATATAATTAAATAAATATTTATTTGTTGGTTGACAGGTCCTCTTACGAATGGAGAGCGTCGCTTATACTTCCATAGTTTAGCATCTGTTCGAGAATCATGGGTAGCCACAAGTGTTTTAAGAAATTCTACAATATTTAGTGAGGGGGATAGTGCACCAAGATCGTTTTATGTATCACAAAATACTAGGCCATCTCAGTCTGCGGCTGAAGCAATGTCTCATTCAGGTGTACTGTTTTTTGGTCTCCTTGGAGAAAATGCTATTGCTTGCTGGAATTCTAGATTGTCTTACTCTCCAGACAATATAATTATTGTCGCAAAGGTAAAATTATTAAAATTATAACTAATTCAGTCCACGCCGTAATGAGAATTGAGTTTAAAGCTTTATTATTTAGCCCAACAGGTTGCTAAAAATTTGCTTTGTATATTGCTGCCTGATGCCTAAAACAGTTTTATTTGGATTTACTACTGTCATATTTAGAATTTTTCTAAGATGTTACTTTCAGCTCTTTCCATTTTATACTCAATTTTTACTTTCTCTTACTGTTAGTAAAGATAAATTTTCTGCAATAGACATTTAGAATAGAAGTTCTCACTTGTCACAGCGTTCTTTTTTAAGAAAATTTGTTTTACATGATCCCTTATTACAACATAGTTTTTAAAAAGATGAATTAATAATATGCCCAGTTTTTATTATTTTTTTAATATTAGTTAAATTATATGAGGACAAAAAAGGCAACGTTGATGGCTTCCTCATGGGACATTGTAGATTCAGTGGTGGGAACGTAAAGAAACTACATCTAGAAAGCGATAGCAATTGCAGATTCTATTGGGAGTTGGAGGAGGCTCCAACACACGCTCTGATCGACCGCCATGCCATCATTCAAAGATTGCTTGAAAGCCTGAATACCTACCAGGTGTTAGAGAATACATCCTGTATAGAACTTTCCAAGATTTTTATATTTCTAAGCGAAATCAATCTGCAAGGGGTGCTATAGGTTGTGAAGTCTTATCCCGGCACCACTATGGGGCACACAATAGACTTCTTTTTTATGGCAATGCATCATACCCCTCAACTAATACTACAACTAGAACAATGAACTTCGATCATCAGACCTCAAATTTTCTTACTGAAAAACCTTTCCTTCTATGGACTAAATATGTTTTTGTTTATTGATTCTTATTTACATCATTCCGGGCGTTTAGGGGTTTATGATCATTAAACAACTTTAACTCTGTCACTAGCCATCTTTATTGTTATTTTTATTGAAATAAATATATTCGCGTGTTCTGGACTCACCATTTTCAATTAGTTGGGAAAAAATAAATTCAACTTTTAAGTCGTTTATTACATAAATAAAAAAATATAAAATTGCTTTTGGAGTAAGGCCAGAAACCTTATTTTCGGGCATTATAGCGTACAGGCTTTACAAAACCGCGGAGCACTTCTAGATGTATATCCAAGAGACGCTTGTTTCTTCTTTAGATCCAAGGACATTCCACCTTTTTAGGATTGTGCATTCCTTTCAAACTTTTATCGAAACCTTAAAAATCGAAAGTGATCCCACACGGAACCCTGGTTTAGTAAATGATGAAAAATTATATTTTCGTTCTAATGAAAATTATTTGGCAGGTAATCTTTGCTATTGGAAAAATTATTACCAGAAAAAAAAGTAACAAAAAGTAGACATATGTTTTTTTTTATCATTACTTTTTGAAGAAATATTAAAGACTCCAGAATATTTAACTTTTTTTTTTCTCTCTTTCAATAATTTATTTGCAACTGTACAATACATACAAGACAAATGTGATGAATGTTTACAATGACGTGAATTTCATGTGAGGAAAATATCCAGTGGCATTACTTCATGGCGTTGATTTAACATATGAAATTGAAGTTTATAATAATCTGAGATTGTCTGCTTTTACTATAAGCATGTGAATCTATAAAACTTTTTTAGTTGGGGAATGTGATCGGATTTATAATAAACTTAATCCCAGTTGCAATTAAATAGCTCCATTTTACTTTGCTGAAATCAAATAGACATTGAAACAGGCTGAAAGAATAGTTAATTGAAAGGAATTATGTGTACATAAACTATACGTTATTTTACATCATTCGAGCCATTTATTTATTTTGTTCAATGATTGCTGTTAATTTTTAATGTGTACTTTTTAAATATTTAAACAGTAATTTATGTAAATATACCAAATTACAGCATGGGTAGGTGTTATGCATATGAATTTTTATTAAATGATAATATGATTGCATAATATTATTAAAGTAAAAGCTTTGGTGTGGAATATTTAAGCATCACAATTAATTGTTTTATACAATTTGTATATATCGTAGCAAAAAGCAAATGTGGTTTTTGGCTAATTTATTTGAAGTGAAAGCTTTTTAAGTGCTGCAAGAAGACAGTGCCATGCTTTAAATGAAATGAAGGTATGTAAGTACACTGTTATTATTATTATATGATTACTATACTTTTATTGCTTATTATATTTTTTTAAATATTTTAAAACTACACTATCATTAAATAATTTAAAAATTTATTATCGTTATTTAAGCATGCGTTCGTTTTTGCTTTTATTCTTAATCTTCATTAACATTGTTTATTCAGCATTGCATCTTGTTTTATTCATATAATAGATCTTCATCAGCTCAATTATATAATTAAGTCCTAAACATTCAGTTGTTTACAAAATTCATTACATTTTCTGGCACTAAATATTTCATACAATAAAAGTCGATCAAACTATCATTTAGTAATTATTTCAAACCTAAAACTCTTGTATCATTTTTCGTATGAAATGTTTCGTCTGCATGAACAATTCATTTGTATTTTTCTTACCTTATTTCCTCTCATTTTGTAAAGCATATTGTCAAACTTATACCATTCGCCATTAAATTCAACAAATCCTCGCAAAATACTTGCAGCAATGGATGTTGCTATACATAGAATTTCTAAATTGAATGTATATAAAAATATTAAATAAATACCTGTTTATATTCGGTGACTGGTGAGGATTACTCACTGACGAAGATTAAACAAGATTTACTCGAAATGAACTTTCTTTTCTTATTAATTTATATGATTTGAACAATTATTCCACAATTTTGTTGAAACAATGACATTTCTCAGATATAAAAAAACTATTCCTCCTACTTTTTCTTAATTCGCAATAAGGCAAAGTGACAAACCTTATTTTGACTACAAATACTATTTTTGAGGTTTATCAGAATGCTGTGATCTTGTTTTCAGAATCTGAATCTGACATATGTATGCTAAATATACATATATAAGTGTATGTATGTATTATTATAATTCACATACAGTAAATTGCGGAAAATTTGAAACTAATATTTCATTAGATTTCGTCAGATCTGACACAAAGGTTTGGTAATTTTTTTCAAGACTTTTCCCTATTTTTCGAAAACGGTTCAATTGGAATTTAAAAAATGCAAAAGTTTCCTAAATTATCGACTAAAATGGTTAGAGAAAATAAAATTTAAAGAAAACTGCCCATAGTAATTGATTTATTAATTTATGAATTTAATATTGTACATATCAGCATTGTATATATTTTAATAGTAATTGAGTATCAATAACCAAGACAAACGTATTAAACAATTACTAAACGATACGTTTTTGGACTATTTTATCTATAGAATAAGTAACCCGAACAGATGTGTTATAAGAAGAAAATAAAATTACAAGCTAAAAAAGAATAGCCACAGTAGCTGAGCGGTTGGAGGTTGCACCCCAAACTGACTTGCATTGCATGCTACTAAATTCAATTCTTGGTCTTGCCGTTGGATTTTATGTGGTGTGTTAATGTGACATTATATAGTAAACCATGTTTGTTAGGTCCCTCTCTATCCATATATGATCAGAAGTGGGTATAAAACTCGCCTGAAAATATTGATAATACTTAACTTTTACCTTAAACAAAATAAAAATAAACAAACCACCTTGGTTTCTTTAGGCGTAGGAACTTTAAAATGACAAACTATATTGTTATGGAAAAAAAAATTAATATTGCAGAGAGGAAAATCTTGATTACAATATCGAAAATTTGAGACCTAAAAGTTATAATGTACAGATTTTTATAATAGACTACATTGTAACCCTGAATATTAAAAAAAATATAAATGAAAGGTTTAGATATTAGATGTGGAGTAGAGTTGGTTCACTAAAAGTCAAATTGCTGGGAAAGTAAAGAAGTTTAGGCTCCTTTATTAGGTATCCCGTGGTGGATGGGAGCTAGATTTAGCCGGAGCGTTCACTACATCCAAAAATTGCAACGCATCAGCTATCTCTACACGCCCTATAGTTTTAGGATGTGTTTGCCCTATAGTGTTTGGCAAATGTTGTTTTATGTTTTTAGGATGGGATACCCGGAGTAAGAATTGGCTAGTCCACTTCCCCAAAGGGGCGGCCGGAAGGTTTTACTTTTCTATAGAACAGTTCTTAACATTAAAACAAAGTACATAAAACATTTAAATTCTGAGAAATGTGGCACGGAAAATTGAAAAATATAACTCAAGTGATGGATCGAACTAAATGAATTTTATTCATGTTGGAACAAAATTTTAGAGTTAACAAATATTGTATTTTATAATACCTGTATTTCTGACAAATAAAAATAAACATTTTAGCAAACTCACTATCCAAAAAATAAACAAACAAATTAAGCATTAAAATGTGACTAATAAAGAAAACAAAAAATGTTTCTTCGATCATTTATATCAACTCCACAGTTTTCTAATGATAATCTGTAACTAATGTCATTCTGTATATCTTCTGTAATTTTTAATAACTTGGCTTGGCTGTTTCACATTCTTCTTTATATTAAGTGCCGCTAGAATTTAAGACATGTCTTTCCTTCTATTGAAAGTCATAAGTTCATAATATCATGTCAATACCCAAACAAAAAACTTTTTCATTAGTCATTAAAGCATGCTTTCTTAGTCTATTGCTAAATATTTTCTTTATTTTTTTCTTAAAAGCAGGGTGATTGGATGGAAAGTGTAAAAAACAAAAATATAGATGATAATGTACTTGACATACTCATTGCAAGCCACTCCATATAACAAACCCATTTTCATTTGTTTCGGCATCATGATTTCTTTTTTGTTTGTGTTCTTTAAAGAAACCGATTTTTTTGCACTAAATACTTCTCTTCAACATGAGAAATAATTAGGCTGCTTTTTTCAGAAAGATAGCGAAATTTTTAGAGATAAAGCTAGTTTCATTCATCAAATTTAGATTGAAATAGCTACAATGGCAAATTTCAGAAAATAACTCATTTAATAAGTTTTAAAATCATCTTTGACTTTCTGACTTTTTCGCATTAGAAAAAATATTATTGGACTTCGTTAGAAGCGAAGTGATGAGATTCGAAGTCTTGAAATGAAAAGAAATTAGCAATTTATATCAAATCAAACCTGATTTTTTTCTTTATTTTTGTTTATTGCTGCAAATTAGTTTACTTCTTGTTCTTGAATTATAATAAAATTACAAAAATGATTTTGTAATTTTATTTTTATTTCACTTATACTAATTTCAAATTACTTTTGTTTTTTGTAGGAATTATGAAAAAAAAATTATTTAAAAAAGATGGTTTTTAGTAGAGCTGTTAAAAAGAGACAGTGTAAGAGAATTAATAAAACAATGTATTTATTGCAGGGGTGCTTAATTTGCCTTCAATTATTTATCTAATGTATCTTGTTTATGGAGTCCACTGCTACACTTTCGTTCATCAATTCTTTTTCACCTTTCTTATTATCAAACAAATAATAATGTAAACTAATTTATTTTAGTTAATTCATAAAAAATCCCTCTGAAATGATGAAAATGGGATAGTGTATGTGAGGTACACTGCCATGCAAATTTTTTTGTTACACTTCCTACCAATCTCCTTGTATAATTTCAATTTCAGCCTATCATACTTGAAAAATTAGACATGCTTTTGATTTAATAGTTATTGTAATAATTTATAGAATTTTGTCAATCTCGATTCATTCGAGTGTTGACTATATAATATTTGTTTTTGATTTCAATTTTTAATAGCATATTTTTTTCAAATTTTTACAGGATGTTATGAGATTGCCTTTTGCTTCTGGAGTGAAGATACGCAACGGTTTCCTGTGGATACTTTCCTCAACATTCCAGAAATATATAACAAATAAAATTGATCCATATGAAACAAATTATCGCATATTAGCTGGATCTTTGGCTTTATTAACTCATGACACATCTTGTCATTATTTAATTGATAGTTATATACATTATGGATCTACACCAATTTCTTCATACAATCACACCTATTGGAACACTTATGACAATAGATTCATATTTTATAAATGACATAAAATAACTACTCCCTCTTTATATTGGAGCTGGTGGCAATATTTTTCTTCTCTTGTTGACAAGTTTTGCTATTTATTCTATTTTTCATAAAAATCAGAATCATAAAGATCATATTTAGATTAGATACTACAACTGGTATTTATAATGAGTTTTATTTTTTTTTAATTTGTAAATTGCATTAGTGAATGTTTCTTTGAAAAAAAAAAAAATTATATTTTATCTTGTCATGGACTACAATTCCACTGTTCTATGGAATGAAGCATTGAACATAAAGTTGATAATTTCCATAATTTAAACAGCCGCAAAGCTACAGTAAATTAGGTGTGCCAAATCACCATTTGTTTTCTGTTCAGCATGAAAGACGGTTTTGATTAGTAAGCTTTATTTATTATTATTTGTAGAACTATCGATTATTATCTAGTCGTTCCAAATTTTCAAATGAAATAAAACACTTTTAGGCAATTTTTAATGTGCCAAATGTTTAGTATTTATAAGTTCAGCTTGCCATCTTTTTGTTTATTGCTGCAAATTAGTTTATCTCTTATTCTTGAATGAAAAATCGTTACAAGACTAGTTTTTTGTAGGCTTGGTTTTTGATGTATCATGATTTGCAATTATTTCTTGGTTAATTCATCTTAAAAGGATTCATTATAATTTTATGTTTTAAATTCATATATATAATTTTGTACCATTTATCAATAGAGGTTTAGATTTTTATTATCAGAAATATATTAACAGTTAGAATGGTTAACTGTTTGTAGTTTGAACTTTCATCCACTTAAAATAACCAAACTAAGTAATTTTTGTTATTAAGTTATTAACGTAATTTAAGAAAGTTCAATTTTCCTAACTGAAACACATGATTCCAAGATAAAGATCATACGGAAGCTGATATAAATTATATCAGAATAGAAGAATATAAAATTTTCTTTATAATTCATTACTTATTCTTGCGCGTAAAATATACAAAAAGAAATTTGTTACATACAGACAATGATTGCAAGAGGATTACAGTCCAAAATATTTCAAAGAAACCTTACGTTTATTCATGTTCCAGACACTATATAAACCAAGAAATAAATGAAAATTAAAACGACAAAATTGTTGAATTTCAAAATACTGGAAAACAATGAATGTCATGTCTTTATCATTGAACTAGAGAGGAAATTTTTTTTTTAATTTATTGAGGAAATATTAAACAAATTTATTATTTGTTACTGTAAATATTACAAACTGCACAAATTCATCCTCCAATATAATAATCAGCACGATCTGCAATATAAATTATAACTTCATAATTTGAGAAGATTGTTTTCAACATTCGCCACCTATAGAATATCTGCACTGTATCTGGACTAAATCTGTAATTTTTTATTTCAATAAATTTTCCCCGAAATTGATAATGCTTCAGATTTGTTTTCTTTTGTAGATGATGAAGATCCTGTTATTATTTTTTTTTTTCATCATTAATTCACTTAAGTAGTCCATGCCTTTTTACAATACATTTTTTTAACTTCCCTTCCGAAAATAACTATATTTAATAGAAATTGATGTTACCATTTTTATATATATATTATATATATATATATATATTAGATCTCACCTCATTGCTTACTAATTAAACAGTTTAATGTTCAGCTCTACTATAGAGGGAGTAGATTGATATGTTTTGATGTAAATGTTAAACAAAATAATGTAAAAGCATTAAATTGAAAGCAAGTATATCTTAGATGCCAAATATACAGGATTTATTAATATTTTGTTTGTATTTCGTTTAAAATTATGTTATAAATATTAATAGTAACATTTATTTTTTTATATTTTTAGTTCATTATGAAATATGTGTGTTTTTCTGTATTTTCGTGGGTGCCCGAATTTATATCAAATGTAAGTTAGACGGGAAGGCATAAAAAAATAAGCTATAAAGTTTTTTTAACGATTTTCTTGTATTCGCTTCGTTTCTGTGAAAAAGCTAATTTGAAATTGTGTGACGAATTTTCAAGAATTAACGACTTAGTTAATTCCTTATGTCAGCAAACAATTGAAATGCGTTAAATATTTGCTTTATGCAAAAGTGGAAGCAGAAATTCCACTTCTCATGCAGAGCATCAATTTTTTCATTCATACATCATGTTGACATATACATCAACAAACTAACAAGTGTCAGGTGTAACAGAAACATTGTAGTGAACTCTCTTCACGGACTTAGTAATTTGCTCTTACGATGAATGAAAATCCGAAACCGGTCAGGAATATGAGAAATATGTCCTACGATGGATAAAATACCAGATGAGATCAATTTTTTGTTTCTACTTTCTCTTACTCCTAGTAAGAGGAAGTATTGTAATCGTGTCAAATTTACGATATCGAGTTTTCACCGGAAATTCACGTTTCGAAGTCCCCTGAGTCCAGAAAAAAGAGTGGTTTTTAGAAAATGGTAAACGAAAAGTTCAAACTGGATATTCTTTGTAGGTATCACTATGGGATCCGACAGTAAGTTATCTGTCAAAATTCCTCAACCGGAAGTACCACTTACTTTAATGAATAGTTTTTTCACTATTTTGCGATTTTCTTTAAAACTGGGTATATCAACTCCATAGGAGCTACAGCTTCTATTTGTAACATTTCAACGGGAAAATTCATTTTGGGAACTTTTGGAGAGGGTGGGGTTAGGTTTCCATCTAAAGTGCTATTTCAGTTTATTAGACAATTCTATCATCTAAATAATGTTAATTAGAATTAAATATGTTGCTGAAATTCCGAGTTTGAAAAAACGGATACCCGGAAGTGCGTTTACTTTACCACTTGATTAAATAATTTATTCACTTTTTCGCAATTTTCTCAAAAATGGCTCCGCCGATTTTCTTGAAACTTCTTATATAAACATGCAAAGATCTACAACTTTTATTTATAACATTTCTCTGGGAAAATTCATTTAAGGGCACTTTTAGGGAAGGGTTGGGGTTATGTTTTTCTCTAAATGCTATCACAGTTGATTATACAATTCTATCATCCAAACAAAATTAATTAGAAATAAATAGATGGCCAAAATTCCGCGTGTTTTAAGAAAATTAGTAAACCGGAAGTGCGCTTTTACTGAACAGTTTTTTTTTCAGTTTTTGACGAATTTCGTTAAATTTGGTAAACAAGCTATAATAAAATTTGTCAATTATAATTTTGAGAACAGGAGTAAGAGGAAATTGTGTGAGTGTTTGACACCAGATATTATTTTCAGTTGCGTTTTTTGAATTCTTTTCTAGTCTTTACTAGCGAAGAGACTATTATTAAAAACCTTTGTTCCAATATGTTTAAAGTATTTCAAAATTAAATACTGTTGCCTTGAAACCAAAGTCTCATCTAGTTTGCGATTTTTTCCCCTTTTTTCTGAAGCCGTTATATGTCCCGGTATAAGTTATATCCCGAGAAAGTCTATAGCTTCTTTATTCCAGAAGTAGGACCGGCAAGAATAATGTTTTTTTTCTCAGTTTTAACAATTTTTGTTTGCAGTTTGTGAACAAGCTCCTCCTAATAAAAAAAAAATGAATAAATAAAATAAAAACAGTCAAATCATATTATTGGTTATATATGAAAGAACCGGAAAAACTATTATTATCGGGATATGAAAACATTTAGGATAGAGGGTAGTCAAGAAACGTTTTAGTCTTGCTTTGGCATAAGGAATTGAAATATGTCCTTAATTTTTGAAACTATTATAATAATTAATAACTGAAAAATATTTATAATTTGTTATTAATATTTATTATTATTGTGTAGATGTTGATCCAAGCATCATGAAGGTTTGACATTTAAAATCGGGACACCCTGATTATCTATTTTTTACTAAGTAGTCAGTAGAACTAGTTAAAAATTTAAGTATTTAAAATTCTTATCATCTAAGAATTTTCGCTAACAAATCATTGTCTTTGTGAAGAAATATAACTAACCATTAATCATAATTATTTATTAAAATGAATCAAATGTACAGCTTTTCTTCATGCTTTTCTATAATTCTATCTATTATTTCATGTTTCAGTTAAGAAACAACTGTATTTATCAATGTTTTTCCTTTTAAGAATTAACAATGGATTTTCAGGTAGTTCTTATCATGCTCATAACTTAAAGCTTACTTTCAGCTATTAGTCCTTACTAACAATCTAGTAAGTTTATTTACTAGAACTTGGTTTAATACTTTTAATTAATATTATTAAGCTTGCCGAAATTCAGATGTAGTAGTTTTTGTTTTCTATTACTAGTAAATAAGTTATCGAGAATATCTTGTTAGAGGCTTTGCTAGATTTTTGATTAATCAAGATGATTATTTTTGTTAATTTTAGTTCTGTGGGATGTAGGTGGTTCATTTCTTGTAAAAGAGGATTAAATAAATGCAAATTATTTTTGCGGATTACTTAGTTATTGAAGTTTTAATTTATTCTCTAAATATAAACAATGCCTCAGTTTTTTATATTTTTGGAAGTTACTTTTTTGATAATTTCTCTATTTTGTAATATTTCTATTTTTATTTTAATATATATTTTTTTTTTATTAATAAATTTAAATTTATAAAAATGTTTTTATTAAAGAAACATCATTATTTTTCATGTAAAAGAAAGTTTAAGAAAATTAACCCCGTTTTCTTATGTTTGTTGTGGTAATTGTAGATGTCTTTAATTAATATTCCAATTTCTTGTTCCAGGACGATGACACTCTACAGTTTGCGTCAGGTTTAAAAGTAAAACATGACAGAGTATGGGCGTTAACTTCTAGATTACAAAACTTTATCGTTGGAGCTGTTACAGAAAATGAGAAAAATTATAGAATACTTTCAGCACCAATTGAAGTGTTAACAAAAGGCACTAAATGTCAAGTTACAACTCCAGTTACTGTAAACTTGAGCCAATATACTAGTCCTAGTTCAAGTTACAGTTCACTTTCATTTAGAAATAGGTATTAATTAAATCTTGTTATTTATATTGTATTTAACTCAGTGATAGAAATATAACTTGTTTTTTTGATTATTTTAATAAATGGAAGATTATTCTTTGTTAATTATTAAAATCAAAATTAAATTAATCATTAAGAGTCCGGTAAAAAAGTTTGAAAAAGATAATTTATTTCTTTAGCCAAAGTTAATGTGGGCATTAATCTTCTATTTGCATTTTCGACTCAACAGGCGGCATTCTTATAATGACGCCTTTTTTTTGTTTTTTCATTAAAATTATTATAATTAGTAGAACATATTTTTCCAAAATTGAAAATAATTTAATTGCTAAACTGAGTTCACATTTGCTGTAGGACGATTTCATGTTCTTTTGTGCATTATATTTGAAAATAAATTACAATTTAGAACTCAGTATTTCTAAATATATTTTGTAGGTTATACGATTTTGTTCAGTTTTAATATTTTGTGTATGTTTTACTGTAATTTACTGTTAACTTATTTAATAATGAATGTGGATCACCAACGAAGATCATAAATGTTCTTTACAAGTTCCAAAAAACTGTTAGAGTATATTGTTGCCGATGCCAAAATGTCCTTTGATAATGAAAAAACTGTAGCCGAACTCATTATTACATGCTTTCGATCAAGGGAAATAAGGTATTTCTGCTAATTGCCTACCAGCGTTGATCACAATCAATGGCTACTTAAATAGAGTTCCAAATCGTTGGAAACCACTCTCAATTGGCCCCTCTGTTCCGCTCAAAATAGCTATAAAGCCTCGAATTTTCCATTTACTTATCTCTGAATTTATTATAGTATTAAATTCATATATCATGAATTAGCTACCCAGGAAGTTATTCATAATTTAAAAATGAACAATTTATTCTTGAATGCTTCAACAATATGGCTAAGCTCAGTTATTCAATTATGGAAATAACTTTGCTAAACTCATTGTACTTTAAAAATGTAATTTAATTTTATTGTGAAATTTCTGTTAATTAAACAATGACAGAAATAAGTTCAAGCTTATGATTTCAAATAAATGATTCCTTTGAGTGACATAATCCTTTTTAACATTATTCCAAATTTATGAAGAAACATATACATATGTTATTTGTTAATGATAATGAAACCTACCTTTTACCTTGATTTTTGTAATGTTTATTTAGCAAGATTTGGGGCGAGTGTTGGTGTAGAGGTTATAAGCATGAACTTGTAACTGTGGCAAGCCCCACATTATATTCGTTAATTCATTATATTTATATTCGTTAAAAAAAATGTTAATAGTATGTGCTTCCGCCCCCTTACGGCAACTAATTTGATAGTTGGACGTTAAGCCCGCCCAAAAAAATAGGCATTACTTTACTTTTTAGCAGGATTTTATTTTACACATTTTCAATTTTCTACAGCTATTTATTGTTTAATTTTCATTGGGTAAAATTATCCCAACAGTTGGCAATTGAGCAGTGATTAATTTAAAGAATGTTTATCAAATAGGTAAGTAAGAAAAGAAAATGAACTAACTTGAATCAATCAATGTGCAATAAATTCTGTTGATAAAAAGTCAGTTTAAATTCATTTTTTTGTAATCATAGGGCTGCTTATTAATTTATTTTGTATTATAGTTTAAATCATGTAGAAATATGTTTGTAATAAATTTTCTTTTTATGGGAATTAAAATTTGTGATTTTCATCATGATTGTTTAATTATTCACATAATGATATGATTTTAATCGATTTATGTTTGATAGTTATCGCATGACGGATTATTATTGATAATTGTTTGTATTATGATTCTTTAATCATGAATGTATATTTGATTATGAATGATAAGTACTGAGCGAGTCGATTTGCCGCGCGCTGGATTGTTTTTTTTTTTTTTTCAACTGCTTGGAAAGAGTGCGATCGCAAACGATTTGGGATTGAACTCATGAGGTATGATAACGGATGAGTGATTACTAAAAAAGATTCATAATGTATTGAAATTTTCGAAGTAAGGCAACGAAGTCTGCAGAATATGTATTATTGTACCATTTTGTAGTATCGTAGTTTAATTAATTGATTGATTCGCATTATCTTTCGTAGATAAATGTTAATCGAATTCGATGTATTGCCGAAGCTAGTGAGAAAAAATATGAAACGTTAAATATTTTTAGAATAAGAAAGAATTAAATAAACACTATTTTGAAAAATGAATGGCTTTGTTTCAAAAGAAGGTAAAGAAACAAACGTCTTATTTAGAGTAAACGTAACATTCTAGGATTTACAGGGCGTTACCACATAGAATTAAAAAGATAAACAATCACTTCTGGTGAAAGAATTGAGGACTAGCAGGTTACCCAATACAAATCATATAGGGCACTATGTTTTACAATTTTGTAAGAGATAAATAAATAACTTAAATATAAATAAATTTACAGGAACTGCTACTACTACTACTGCCGCTTCTTCAGCTGCCTCCCATTCAAGTTCTGTCGCCTAAAATAGAAATGCAGTATTCATGATACATGCCATTTGAAACAATTTTATTTTAGTTTATTTTTTTCTATGTAAAGAAAAGATAGAATAAAATGTAGCATAGTTGTTTATTGCTATGCAAAAATATCAAGTTGAACTTTCTACAATTTTTCGTTTTTGAGCCTTGCTGTTCACATAATAGACACCATTTTCTAATAAAACAGATATCGAAAATTCTATATCAATTACAATACTCCTCTTACAGCAGTAATAGAAAGTAAAAAAAAAAAAAAATGAAATTCTTTTGACACAAAAAAATTTCATTTCCAAAAAAATGTATAATAATTCCACCATTTGGAAGCCATGATTGATTAGTTTATAAAATTCGAATTAATATTTAAATTCTAGTATTATTTCAAACAATTCTATAATACAAAACATTTTTTTTCTTGATTAGCCAGAAAAAGATTTTTTTAGACTTTTTCTTTTAACAAATCTGAAACTGAATTCGTTCCAGTTTTTTTTTAGAGTTAACATCTAATTGAGAAATAAAAGTTTTTATGGCTGAAGGATGATTCTTTGCAGTAACGACAAGAATGGCCAAATAGTTATAATGTATCCAATATACTTTGTAAGATAAAAATTCTGTAAGTTTTACAATGGCTTGAGTCCCCAAAAACTAGAATCCTCAAAGAAATGAGGTAGTATCGAGTCTAGTAAAATAAAAGATACATATCTGCAGAAGTGTACGAGACATAGGTCATAGAATTTTGAAATTACAATAGATACAAGTTGCTGTGTGTCTTGCATATTACCAAGTGATATCTAGCATCAGATGGTGTCCAGGAAGATGAATAACCGGGTTTGAGAAATTTGTGAACGAGGACTACTTTTAGGAAGGGGAGTGGTAATTATTAAAAATGAAAAATATTACGGTGGACCATTCAAATCAAAAGTATGTATCAGGAAGTCCGGAAAATCTTTTAACGGTTAAGACTCCTATTGCAATTATATCTTTAAATGAGAATCTATTAACCCATCAATTCATTTGTTCGATGTAATGCTTAATGAGTTTTCTCTATTACCTGTTGTAATCAGGACCGACTTGTGTATATTTGTATATTCAGTATTGATCTTCTCAGTTCCCAATATCCCAGTAACCGTGGAAAGCAATAGTGTCCAAATCTTCTGCCTATTTTTTGCTTTAAGGGAAAAAATTAGTCTTTTTAATTATTATAAAAAATAATAACTATCTTAAAAAAGCATAAATAATAATAACAAAACCTCTGCTGTTCAGCTATCGGGTCCCATAAGATCCTGCACCACCGGCGCCAATGCGGCTTGCTACCTATAAAAATCGATTATTACATTAATTCGATTTTCAAAAGAGAAGTATATGACCAATTTGAATAAGCTATGTAAATATTGTAGCAATAAATACAGTTAGAAAAAAAAACGAAAGCATTTGGCAAATCTCAAGTGGAATATCATTGTCCAAGCAGATACTTTACAAATTCAGTAGCAATACAGATTTGTGCTTCTTCCTCGGTTGTTGAGCACCCGATACCAGTATACATAATGCCAAAGGTAGTCAGTTTACACACAAGTCGTTTACCTAAAAGCATTTGATAATTTAAATAAAATAAATACATATATCTATATAAACGAACAAAATAGAGGCACTGATCACTTTTCAAATATATAGGGTGTAAGGAGTTCAGTTCTAGCGTTGATTGAGAACAAACACATCGTCCCTCTGTTTTTATAAGTGTTTTGTGGTAAACTTAAAACGTACAATTGTGGAAATTTGTAAAAATATTAAATATAGCGTCTATTATGTAGTGATATAATTAATTAGTGGATTTGTGTATTGGTTTTTGTAAAAAAAAAAAAAAAATTATTTTCTTAATAAAATTCAATAGAAAGGCCATAGTCTGTTGTGTAGTGTGGTATGTATAGAGCAAACTTCAGATCCCCGTGGTGGGGGCTCTGTTTTGGTTTTTCCCTGTATTGCCTTGTTTACTTTGTTTTGCTAACTTGAAACTGTAGGATAGTAGGAACATTTTATTTCTATTACCACTTAAATAACAATAAAAAACACTCTGATTTATTGGAAAATTAAATTATTAATTAAAAATACCGCTAATTCGAATAGATCAATAATTCACAAATAAGTAAATCAGGCAGGGATATTTTGACAGGACAGGACATGAAAAGAAATAGAGATTCCCCAGAATTTAAATTGAATAAAGTTAAAACGTCAGCAACTGAAAAGGTAGGCAAAGACTGTGATAATATGAATGTTGAAATAGGAAAAATGTCATTCAAAAAATTAATGGACAATATTGTACAATTGATAAGATTCGAAGAATCAAGCCACAAAAGAGGACATACAAACAATATAAGCACTGAAGTAATTGCAGTGAAAAAAGAAATAGATTTTATAAAACATGAATTGGAAAAAGTGAAAAATCAGTCTCGTGAACACAAAGATAAAATTGCAATTCTAGACAATATGAGTAGAAGAAAAATTTTTAAGGGTTTACAGTTAAATAAAGTTGATAATATAGATAAAAAAATACGATTATTTTGTCAAGAGAACCTAAAAATCGAAGAAATGGGAATAATTTTTTAGTTATTTTATTTTTAGTACATATAATATGATTCAAGAAGAAGACATTGAAAACAAAATAAACATTGGTAGCGATCACAGAGCGATAATGGCAAAGGTAAAGTTTTAGTGGAGACAAAGAATTGGAAATTCAATCAAAAAATATTTTAAAACAAACAACTAAGGATCTAGGAAACTAAGAAATAATTTTTGAAAATATTCTCAGAAGAACACACAAAACATAAATAATCTTAATGAGCAAAATATTGAGGAATATACAAAGAACTTAGTAGAAATAATGAGAAGTACAACCCAAGAAGTTATAAATAAAGAGAAAACAACAAGAAATTAAACAAAGAAATTAGCCAATGAAATAAGATAGTTATTAAAAAAAAAAAGGAAGATAAAAAGAAAAGGTAAATAAATCGAAAGTAGAATTCTCAGAAGTATAAAAACACTACGTTACAGGCAGCTACAGATCGTTAAGCCGGCTACATACGTAACTGCATACTTGAACGGTATACATGCGCAGTCCGCTTGTACATGCATACTTGATCGTTTGTATGGAAGACTTCCGCAAGTCAGAAAATGTTTAAAATTTCATACTGCATACTTGTGCGCGCCAACTTGTTCATGTTTAAAACGTCATTGTGCAACCTCTCAGTCAGTAAAAGTGTATAAAGGTTACTTTATCAAAACATATAGTTTTCATAAATAATTATGTCGGCTAATTTTAGGAAGGGGCATAAATCAATTATCGAAGAATTTATTCGTATTTATGAAAGTGAACCGTGTCTGTGGAATATTAAGTGTAAAGACTACACTTAAGGGTAAAAAAGATGTTGTTTATGCCAAACTAGTAACAAAACTGTCAGAAATAGAGCCAAATGTAACTCGAGATATGGTAGTGAAAAAAATTAACAGTTAAAACAGTGAAAAAAATTAAAATAAAAGCAGCTAAAGCGAGATCGTCGTCATCGGCCATAGTCGCCAGCTGTTTTTTGTTCAAGTATACATGAGCCGTGTGGATCACATGTATACTTGCGCAAAAGACCTGCGCAAGTATACTGTTCAAGTATGCAGTAACGAGTGTAGGAACCAACAAAATGATCTCAATCAAAAATTGTAATGTGAGATAATAACAGATAGAAAAGAGATTGTTAACTTTTAAAACCTGAACAGTACTTATCAGTATTAGAGGAAGAAGTGAGATCAATAATAATGAGCCTAAAGTTTTGAACTTTTTGGCGGAGGGTGAAGAGATGTGACGCCACTGTTGAGACTGCCTTTTGGTTTCAGATGTGTAATGTGCAACCCAAGTTTCATCTCCAGTAATGATGGAGTGGAGAAATTCATCATGGGGTTTGTAGCGTCTCAAAAACTCTTGCCCGGCCTCCACTCGATTCAACTTGTGTTGGTCTGTCAGCTGTTTTGGGACCCACCTCGCGGACAGATATTCGAGGGTTTCTGTGATTGTTTCGTGTAGCAGAGATCTGGAGATTTGCGGAAACATCGCAGAAAATTCATCAACAGTCAATCTGCGATCGTCACGGAGCGCATTTTCGATTTTTTCCACAATTTCGTCAGTCACAATTAAAGGTCTTCCGCTCCTCTGAGCATCATGCACAGACGTACGACCGTTTTTAAACTCGCGACACCAATTGAACACACTCGTACGATTCATAGCTGTCACCATATGCAGTTTTTACCTCAACCGGAGTTTTTCCCTTCCAAACGAGGTAGGTAACGGATGACGCCGCGTATTTCACACTTGGCGGGAGATTGGATTGACATTTTTCACGAAACGTATTGTCGCGTCGACATTTGCGGAGGGGAGGAATTAGGCTCACGACAGTGTAGCCAACATGTCGAAAACAAAATTTCTCCGGCCGTGAGAGCCTCAGTACACTTACTTACTGGACAGGCCTCGTTCAACCAACAGCTTTACATATTTAGGAGTTAATAAAAATAAAGATAATTATAATGATAAAGAAATAACAAGAAGAGGACATAATTTAGGTTGGAACAAAATTTAATATATTTTAACTACTATTTAAATCAAAAGTAGATTTAGAATATAAAATAAAACTGTTCAGAATGTGTGTTCTACCAGAATGTTATGTGGGTGTGAAACATGGAAGTTAACACAGAAAAATGTTGAGGAAAATAAGAATCACAGTAAGAAGTATGGCATGAACCATAGTAGGTATCACAAGAAGGGAAAGAAAGAATAAACAATGGCTAGCGGAAAAATCACAATTACAAGATGTGGGAAAAATAGTTTTGGAAATGAAAAAGAAAATTTGACATCCTCTCGCCGCTTGATTTTCCGCGATATCTTGCTTTTTTTTTGTGGTCATCGACCGGTTTCAGGTTGTTTTGTTAAAACAGTGCAATAACACAGACTTGCATAGAGCAAAACAGTTTATACACTGAATGTATGATGACTAGTTATATCTCTCTAATATGGCATTTAATTATCTACTGAATACTTTCTCGTGAATGAGGACTTCTTAAAAAAAATGTAGATCTGGGATAATTTGGGAAAGAAAACGCATTAATATTAAGGTGCAACTTGGAATAAGATTTAAGCAATTAGAGATATTATGTTTTCTAATCATTTGCAACTACGATAACTATTGGATATTGGATATAAAAGTCCGCATTAACAAGTATGCAATACTTTTTTTACTTCTTCCAGCCAATCTTTAGGAATGTTGATGTCATTGCTAATATCCTAGCCTAAAAAGAAGATGATCATTTGACTGTCATCACCAGCACTCAAAGTTCTACAGGCCCATGAGCCCGCACATACCACATACTCACTTATCTGCACCTTCTTATTGCTTCACTTTTACAGATGACTAAATGCAATGCATAGGTCATATTCCACAAAGAGATCACAATAGAGTTTTTAGACCACAGTGGTCATGGCTCCATAGCTATCATACCCTACTCTCTACATTCACCAGGTGATGCGTAAAATGGATCACACCTATTTACTTCCTTATGGAAAGAATTTCACATATATCTTATTGAATTATTGTTTGATCTGCCCTACGAGAAATAGTTGCTTTTACTAGTCATTTGGCTGTGTTACTTGGTATAGATCTGTGTAACGAATATTCTTCTAAGACTCCGGTACATACACCGATTTATACAAGTTTAGCGTAAACAAACAAAATTCAAAATACGAATACGAGAACGAAACATCGTAACTAATTGCAGCAGCAATAAAGTAAACAAAAATTTACAGCATAAGTTATAAATTTCAGAGTTCAAATTTGCCAATTTTTCTTAAAACATTTTAATTAACCTTTATTTTATGGGTTTATAATACAGATAGGATCATTAAACGGTAATAAATATTAGAGAAGTAATCCTCATTCTTATTATGTCCATAATACTACATTAATGAAATGAAGGTTAAAAATTGTCTACGAAAATTGTTATTTATAATATATTGTTATATATAGATATATGTGGGATTAGGAAAGTTGGTATCGGCGATAGGCGCTAGATGGCAGTAAAAAATAATAAGAAAAACATATGGGTTGTTTTAAAGTCGGTTTGTGTTTGTTCTGGTTAAGACAGTCGCGAATGAAAGATGTAAAGTTTATGTGCTTTTTTTAAAAATTAAAATTTGGGTATCGTACGATTTCGCATACTATTAAAATTCTTATCAGTTGAGTGAAATAAAATTCTTATCAGTGTACGAAATGAAATAGTAGATGATCTTTCTATAATTGGAACCAAATCGTGATGCAAGATATTTCTCATGGAAGATTATATGAGCATGATATTTTTGCTTTGGAATTACCCGGCCAATTCTTTTATCAGTAAAATCCCATAAAACATTTTCAATGTTTGACTTTTTCGTGAAAAATACGATTTTTTTTTTTGTTATTTACAATATGTAATGCAATATATATGAGTAAATATGTAGAAGAGAATAGTCTTAGCGTGATCATCTTGAGGAGAGAAGCTACCCAGTGGTAACTCCCGCAGTGTTTATCAGACTATATTAGTCGCGAGGCCAGGGGCGGCTCAATCAGCGTGGAGGGTTATTCCAAATAGTAGTGAAGGCGAGATTTTGAATTTAAAGATTAGAGCAAAGGGGAGACACTTTTACAAGATTATTTGCAGAGAGAGATGAGACACGAGAGCTTGTGTTTATGAATTTAGTTTTATTTGGACATTTTGGACAATAATAATTAAAACCGCAGGGATGAGTGATTTTTTTTCTGTTAGTTACTCCCTAGCAGTAGTTGTTTAATCTAATAATAGTAAAATTATGTAACGTCTTTCTTTAATTACCAATTTTTGTTGCATATGTATGTATGTATATTTGCTGCATTTTATTTGGAATACATATATGGAACTAATATATGTTTGAACTGGTTTTTTATTGTGAGAGTTAAGAGATAAACTTTTTGAAAACAAACCTTCTGCGTTTTTGTTGCTAACCCGAACCCCACCGTCTTCACTGAGTTGTAACAGTGCTTAAGTGAATCTGTAGGTGGATAGAAGCTATTCTAATCTTGGAGTAGACTCAATCAAATCTTGGAGATCTCTTAGTTGGTATATGTGATATTTTATTGGTAACTTATTATTGGTTTAATAAGTTACCAATAAAATATATTTTAAAAAATATGGATGTAGCGAAGGGATTAGTGGTTGACTGGAAATGTTTTTGTCGAAAGTTGTACATGGAAATCTATATATACAAGAAAATAGTGCAATTGGGGGAGTTTATGAATTGTTGAGATTGATGAAAGCAAGTTTGGAAAATGAAAGTACAATAAGGAAAGGGCGGTTGATGATAAATAGGCATTTGAGGGCGCGGAACGGGGGTCAAATAGAAAGTTTTTCAGGTTCGTTGAAAATAGGGGAAAGGACACCCTCCTTGGCCATTATCAAGTCTTCTATATTGACAAGTACGACAATTACATCGGATTGTTGGAAGTCTTATGAAGATGAAGGATACAGGCATGTGAGTGTAAACCATTCCCTATAAATCAAGGACCCTGAAACGGGGACTCCTACAAATAATAACGAGAGAACTTTCTTGGCACAGATTATTATAATAACAAAATCCATGATAATTCAATATTTACTTTAATTAAAACATAATATATTTCCATAATAAATAGTAACTTTTACTTAACAAATTTAATAACGCAGCATTCGCTTCTAGGGTGACGTATTAAGAAGTTTAATTTAGAGAGCTCTATAAAAGTTGCAATTCTATAGGGTTTTAGGACTTTGTAATCAATAATTCTAGAAAGGTTGTGCTTTTAGGGGGTTAAAGTAGGAATAGAAAAGAAAATTTTGGATTATCAGGGAAAATAAACAAATAGAATAACAAAAACAAAACAACACAGCAGGATTGGTATGGAGAGCACTTTGGAGGATCATGATAGTGGAGGACCACTGGCTGACAGAAAAGATAAGTATTCTGATGATAATATTAATGTCACTAATATTAATAATAACAATATTAATATTAGTAATAATAATAATGATAAGTTTGGGAAAGGCCACAAGAGATCGCTGACTCGCAAGAACTGAGACTCGCTGCAGAATATGCACGCAGCGAAGGTGGTGAAAAACAAAGATAGTATAACGAATATTCATGATACTACTTCTGATAATAACAGTAATAATAATAAAATTCATAATGAAGTATCTATGGAAAGAGGTGGTGCAAACTTGACTGGTTTGTATAAGCCTACGGACATAAGTCCCTAAATTCTACATATAGAAGGTCGGGACGGGAATGTGCGCAATATCCATCGAGTCACATTCGGTAAATGGATATCTGCAGAGGACCACAGATATAGTTGGTATCAGAGCCGTGGGGAAAAAACTGAATGAAAAAATCATAACAGAAACAGCTGAAGCTGCTAACTATCTAATTAATCACAGTGGTTTGGAAAAACGAAACTTGAGGGCTTGTGTTCTGGAATATCGAATTTTTACGAAGGGGATCATTAGAGGGATGGAAGTATCCTTGTCTCAGGGAGAAATTCTGCACCACCTTTGAAGTGAAATTTTGGTGATAAAGGTAGAAAGAGTATATAAATGATCCGAAATTAGCCCTCTTGAAACTTGTTTCTTGACCTTCGATAGTCAGAAACTTCCGAGGCATGTCACTTTGTATGGGACAAGGTTCAAAGTGGAACGCCATGTTCCTCATAGGAGACCTTGCTTAAATTGTCTCCGATAAGAACTTTCAAGCATTCCATGTAGAGAGCAGACAAGGTGCAGTAAAAATGTACGGGTCTGCACAACGCAGATCAGTGTGATATGGAGAAAATAGAGTCCATTAACTGCCATGGGAATCACCTTGCAAGGATGCAAAATCATAGAGGAAAATAAAATAGCTAAGGAAAAAGCAGTGTATGACTCAACTTTTATTGGAGACTCTTTTTTTATAGAAATCGCTACAACCCACAAGTTTGAAGGTCCACCGAGGAAGAGTTTTCTGGATTACCAGGTCCCTAAAAGGCACAGGTATCAAAATTTAGACGCCCAAAATGTGAAAAAACAAATCATTTAATTTAAAACCTAATCCTACTGAATATCGGCTGATACCAGAATGCAAGAGGAAAGAAAAGAAAGTATAATCAGTGTAAAAGAGATTCGGCAGACTCTTGCTCGGTGAAGCACTTAGCCATTGAAGTGTTTATTGAAGTAATTGGTTCAATGAGTAGAAGAGATTGGGATGGAACTACTAAATCATTGGAAGTATTAACATCTCAATTTCCGGAAGATAAAATTTCAAATAATTCTGGCATCAAAAGCAGGGCGCTCAATTCAGAGTGGAAAGGCCGACTTGGATCTAACGGAGTGGGATTTGGAGATCCTACAAGGGAACATAACAAAGAAATGGTGGAACATAACCGATTAAAAACTGATAAACAGAAGGACATCCTTAGGCATGTTTCAGATGCAGGGGATCTTAGTATCAACTCGGACAAATTTCCGTAAATGATGAAAATTCTGCAAATAAATATAAGATCGTACATAAGTAATCGAGAGTGTTTGGAAATTTTGTTGCGTGAGAGAGGAATGTGGTCATCGTATGTGAGACATGGTTTAAACCAGGTATTGAATGTAAATTACAAATATAACGTGGTGAGAACTTGCTGAAGATCATAGATGTGGCCATTCTTTGTGTATTCAATGATGGATCCCTGACCATGGTTGCCAGACCGGAATCTTAGGCACAAACGGTGGATTTAACTTTATGCTCATCACGCTTGATATCGGAACTAAGTTGGGCGATAGTAGATGAACCGGTGTGTTCGGATCGTTTGAGAATCATAATGGAGACGAGCTTCGTGCCCGGGTGCAACTACAGAGAGTCGGATTAGACTCCTGAGAGCCGGTGGTTGGAATCTCAAAAAACTAGTTGGGAAGAATATCGGTCCCTGGTTGAAGCCGACATTATTAAGGGAATGTGGTCTGGATTAACAGTCAGAAAGAGGTCGCCAAATTCCCTTAATACATGACAACTTTAATTTCTACCATCCACGCATACAGTGTATTCTAGAACAAAACAACCAAATTTCCTTCCTAGACACTCTAATAATACGACAACCAGATCAAACATTCATAAACAATTGGTACACCAAACCTACTTACTCCGGCAGACTGCTACATTTCCTTTCAAATCAGCCCTTACATCATGAAATTAATTCCATCAAAAACTTATATAATCGAGCCATTAACTTGTCTGCACCTCCATTCCAGAACGACAATATCACCAAAATACACAACATTCTACTACAAAATCATTATTCAAATCACCTCATCCTCAAAACATTCCGTAGACTAAAAAACAACCCTTTAAAAGCCACGTGCCATTCCATGCCCGAGCCATCTATATATATTCCGTTCTTTCATCTAGGCAAATACCATCTCATACAAAATCATTCATATTCTAAAGTCTATCATTCACAACCTCAAATCTGGTCTCTACTCCTCCAACAAACTCAGCAAACTGTTTTCTAAACTCATAGACCCAATTGAAACTTATGACTAAAAGAATTCTGTTTAAGGATACTTTGCACTGCACCAAACTGTAACGCATGCTACATTGTTGAAACAGTTTCGTAGGTGTTGTTTGTAGGTTTGTGAAACAACACCTACGAAAGTGATTTAGATAACATGAACTAGACATAGCTAACAAAAAAATTAACAGTACAGTCCTCACAAAACATGCACTCACCCTTGCCCATTCCTTTGATTTCCGAAATGCTTCTGTCCTAACCACCATCCCAACCACCTGAAGCGAATGCTTTCTGAATCCATCGACATTAACCTCAACCCTATTTCCATCAACTACAAAAAAGACAAGGACATCATTACCTCTTCTTACAACAACATTTTCCGCTTCCTCAAAAAAGGCCCCCTCCTCCAATAAATTACAGATACCAACTTTCTACATTTTCCACTCATTTTCCATTTTATTTATATTCATTGATTTCTCTTATAAATCCTAATTGATTTGTTTTTCATTTCTACAACTTTTCATATTTCCCACTTGTAAATTTTCCCTGCTCGGTTTTCTTTGCAAGCATACCTTACTCCACAACCAAACAATAACCTTCTCCAACCTTTAACTCCCCATTCTTCCTTAACAGGTATCGTGTCTTTTTAATATTGTTCAATCTTTGTGTTTTAATTTTTATCATGCAATTTTCTTTATTTCCGAATTTTTATTTTGTAGTTCCTAAGGAAAGACACTTTAAAAAAAAAGTTTCTTCTTTGAACCCAGCCAACTAATTTTTTGCTTGTTTAATTAACAACAGCCAAACATAACTATTGTTTATATTTTTTTCATTATAACTTTTCTTATAAGAAAAGGAGAAAAAATATTTGGAATTTTATAAACCCTTGGAGTTTGAAATTAGAAAAATACAATTAAAATGGCTGATTGAAAAACTCTGATTTTCTTGAATATTACCAGCTTGCCAGCAAGGGGTATCTGTTCATGCAGTTACTTGGAAAATGCGACTCCATGGGTTACCACAGCTCAGTACTCCATGCACTTCGTCAGAACAGTACACAATACACTAAAACTACATACACTTTACTCTTTACAGACAAAGACAAACACAGTACACAAACTAGGGTCTCGGCCCTTAATTAATTGGCGTAATCCAGGGAAAAGGAAAGGATTTAAGCTCAGTGGTAGCGCGCGGGACTAGAAACGCGGAGGTCCCGGGTTCGAATGCATGCTCCCTTAGATTTTCTCTTCCTAGGAGCCTCTACAACTCACTTTCCGGTGATGGGCAGTGTTGTCTGTAGCTCGAGACCACTGCTTGTAGGCTACTAAGCGCTACTGTTTGCCTGTTAGTCTGGGCATTAATGTTTAAGGAAAGTGGTGGGATATATATATAGACTTTTATTTTGCACACTTTGACTATTTTGTATAATTTGTTATCATGAGGAGATAACAGAGAGGGTGTTACTACAGGGTAGGTTTCTGTGGAGCTGCAATAGTTTAGAAATCAGTACAATTAGCTTATTTAGAGTTTTCTTCAACCAACGGTGTCGGCGTTTAGAGAATGCTTTCTTAATTATATTTTTAATTTTTATTAAAGCTGAAATAATTCCCGGAATCGCTAAGAATTTTTATCTATAATTATTTTAGGTATAGATTCATTTGCGGCTTTTCTTAGGACATTTTGAAAGTTCTCTACCAACATGTCGATATCATTATAATGCTCTGCCTGAGGATTTATACTTAATTTTTGTTCATTAGTGATCTGAATTTTTTCCACTCGGTAGCTTTATAGTTGTACACTGTGACGTAACGTCATAATGATCTTCTAATTGTAAGGAAAATTAGAACATGTACATAGTTATAAGAACATAGTGATAATAATTAGAACGTTTAACTAGTTATAATAGTAATAAATGAAAAAATGAGGTAATAGGTGATAAGTGTGTGTCGGGAGTGGGGAGAGACGAGCGAAAGCAATCGGTAGTTGCTGGGGTGGGGAGTGAGCAGAGGAGTAGCGAGAAGTGGAAGGGCAGTGAGCCCTAGCCCGACCGAGCGTCTGGATGCAGCAGTACACTAAATTGGTAGCCGCACACTTTATTTGAACATCGCTAGCTGCTAAAAGGTGGTAGCTGTCCTGAGCTGTACCCAGTAATAGCCACACATCTGGCCCACCAGTACTGACCCAGAGGAGAACCTGACAGGTACCTGTGTTGGTGTGGAATTGTGACACTCCCTCCCCCCCTCGCTGGCATCACTATCAACGGCAAGGAGTGCCGTGGGGAAAGTGTTATTTAACCGAGCACTATTAACTCTATTACTAAATATTCATTAAAAAAAAAAATAGAACTTATTGTACTAGGTGAAGGATCCTTTTTTCTGTTATTTTATTTCGAGTGGTTCAGTATTATTTCTGGTATCTATTAGAAATGTAAGGTTTTTTTGTTAGATTGTAAGTTTTTTTTTGTTGTTAGATTGTAAGGTTTTTTTTGTAAATTGTAAGTTCTTTTTCATTTTTTTTTGTATTGTAGACATAAGTAAATAACATTGGGTGCCTGACATCTATTACGTATTGTTGCCTGACCCTACCCCATCCTCCACCAAATAGCTACCAAGCGTACGCTAAGTCAGCTTAGTGTTACAACACATACCTAGTGGGAAGGGTGTAAACTTTACCACCAATGCTTAAAATAACAGGTTGTGATCTGACGAGAGGGCACAATGGCAATCAGAAGTAATAACAGGGTTATTTTTTATTAGGCCAATATCAAGCACACTGGGATGAGCGCTAGAACGATCGGTAATATAAGTTGGTTTATTAGACGTAGCAATCACATTATTTCTAATTACATAATCAAGCAGAAACTTGCCATTTCTATTATTTGAAAAGCAATTCCATGCAACATGTTTGCAATTGAGATCTCCTACTACAATAACATGCTTATGCAAATTAAACAGAGTGCGCAAATCATGACAATCTAGTTTTACAGAAGGCGTTAGGTAACTGGAAATTAGTAAAATCTCTGTATTGTTTAATTCAACTACACATGCTACTGCTATTAGAGTTTTAAGTGCTGGTAGCTGTACAAAGTAATGTTTTATATTGTTTTTAATAAATAAAGCAACACCCCTACCATTGTCATTTCTGTAAATATTATAACCATTACTCATTAATGTGTGCTTTTTTTTTAGTAATGTCTCACAGAGAGCTATTATGTCAATATTAAATTTGTGAGCATAATGGGATATTATGCATTATGGGATAATTCTAGAGACTTATTAACAATAGATCTGGAGTTCCAGCATAATATTTTAGTTTTTACATTCATAAAAGAGAAAATCTACAATAATACCTATTTTACCGAATGAGTCAGGGGCTTGCTTTAATCTCTCTAAACAATGCTTTAATTGAGAAAAAAACATTTATTAAATTAAGAGAAGAGAATATTGATTTAATATCATGCAAGAAGCTAAATAACAAGAAATCAGCAGATGAGTTGTCAGAAGGTACATTCCATGCAGAGGGCTTTTATTTGAAGATGATGAAACTGTTTTAGAAGAGAAGTTATTCACACATTAAGGAACCCCAGTTAGAGTTAGCTGATGCAGATGCGGCTATATTGGAGTAGTTACTTTTAGGTTATGAAGGAAAATGCGAGGAATTCAATTGAAATGAAACATTCGTAAGCGACTTACTTTCTTTGGCCAGTGTTGAGCGATTTTTAATATATTTTTACCAAACAAAAATATAATTTTAGATTCTTTAGTTTATAAAAGTTATGAGATTTTACAATTATTTGAAACGTTTATAGAAGATAATGAAATTGCAATGTCGAAAGTCTGTATTTTCTTACAGACTTTCAATTACAAATTATTCCTGCAGTACGATGTGCTGTATTTGATAGGGCTAAAGGTGGTTGAATCCATGATTTCAAAAAATGTCTTGATAATTTGTAGCTTTATAAGTTTGAATGATAATATAATTATTAAAATTACACAAAGTGAAACTGAAATTTATAATGTGATTCCTACTGCAATAAATGGGCAAATGATTAATTAAGGGAATTTAAATTAAGTAATAACATTATAATTGATGACTGCAATGTAAGAATAGCCGATTCTCAAACAATACCTATTATTGAAGTGAATTATGTTAGAAGAAAAGGTAGATATGACTGAGACAGCACCATCTCTGGACAGACGGGGCAACTACACTATCTCTGGGCGGAAGAAGGAACCAACAGGAAACATGTACTAGATATAAGAAGATGAAATAAAACATCGTGGTTTATAATTGAAAGCAATCTAATTAAATCATAAGGTTAGTTTTTGAAGTTTAAAGGTGAAACAAAAACTTAATAATAAGACGCACAATCGTATTTTCTATTTCGGACACAATTTAAACCTTCAGGGGTTTTTTGTTTGTGTTCAAACAAAATAAACTTGATGAGGACCAAGCATTTGCTTTTTTTCATTTACCTGAACCCAGCCCGTCTCCAATGAGTTTGTCGGAGCAGCCATAGGCTTTTCTATTGGCAAAACAATTATTTTAATAAAAATATTACTATTGAACATAAATCTAAAGACAAAATTATGAATTCAAAGAGTAAACAATGGCTTGAATTTTGTGCAAATGACGATACTTAGTTGTCCTGAATGTAGAACGGACGGCGATAAGGGGTACTAAATTTTATTGGTGCGATAGGCTCATCAATTATCGATTTGTGTTGTATCAGTTTCTCCTTATTGTCAATAGTTATTAAATTTGAAGTTTTGTCCTGATCACTACCCAATAATTTTGACATTAAATTTATTAAATGAAAACGTAAACGATATCGCAAATATCTCTTTTACTTAAATTATTTTGGTCACAGAATTAATAAATAAAACTATTTGTTTGAAATGTTGACCCACAATATTCTATAACAGCTCTATTAGATTGTATTAAGAAAACAGTGTCTCCAATAGTAATAATAATAATAATTGGTTAACTAAACTTTAAATAGAAAACAGGAATAGTACGATTGGAATGTGTAAATGAAAGGGAAAAAAATCATTCAGCTTATTAATTGTGTTTAGAAACACTAATTTTATCGCTATAAAAAAAGATGTGTATAGAATCCAAAAAACATTTCAAACAGCTTTGCAGTTCCAAAAAGTCAGGTTATTATAATTTTATAATTGATAATTTTAAAAATGCAAAAGATTCTAAACAATTTTGGGATGCAATAAAGGTTTGTGCAAAAAGGCAAAAGTTTGTGTATAATGTAAAAGTAAAGATTTTCGAAAAATCATATAAATGAAGCTACAACACTATAAGCAGAACCTTTAATAAATGATGTTACACTTGATAGCATTTTTACTATCTCAGAATTACAAATAGTTTTAGATAAAGCGAAAAACGGAAAAGCTCCAGGGATTAAAGAGAATCCCCTACGAGTTTTTAAAAAATGCCACTGATAATTATTTTGTCAAAATTAATTTGTACTTTTAATGAGATTTATGATTCTGGTATTATTCCTGGTAATTTTAAAGATGCCCTCTTCATAAAAAAAAGGGGACACAAAACAATTTCCTAATCCTTTTATTGATACAGAAGCGAAGTTATTTATAAGTTTAGTTTTGAACAGACTATTAACTTGGCTTGATTCGTTTAATGTTATCTCTGAATTCGACAGTACATAATATTTTTGTTTGATGAATTTAATGGAGTTGAAACTTAATGAGAGAATACACAAAAAAAAAAATGTTATATCTATATTTTGTAGATTTTAAATCCGCTTTCGACTCAGTCCCGAGAAAGTTATTATTTTATAAATTATCTAGTATAGGTTTGTCTACTAATAAATTCATCAATATAATTAGAAATTTATACATGGGGTCTAGAGCTGCGGTTTGGAATGGGGAGGGAGTTTCTGAATTTTTTTTCTACCATACTGGTGTCTAACAAGGGTGTCTTTTATTCACTACATTATTCTCAATTTATCTAAATGACTTAGTCGATGAAATCGGTGATGGTCTGTTTATAGGGAATCTGAATGTTCGCATACTATTGGTATGCGGATCGGTATGGTATTAATTGTGGACAAACCAGAAATTTTACCAGAGATGATAAACTCTAAGCAATTATTCTACAACTTTGGGGTTAAAAATCAATTTAGATAAATCAAAAATTCTTGTGTGTAAAAAGAAAGCGGGTAGATTTGCAAAAAAGCTAACTAATTATATGTGGTTATAATGATGGGTGAGTATAGTATGCAGATTGGCTGATAGTGCACAATGGCGGCGCTGATGGCATTTCATAACTTATCTCTCCCTTTCATGTAATTGTCACAAGCTACTATAATGTGATTGGTAAATTGGTGAAGGTCAAGAGCAATATAAGGTTCTATAGTGATACAGTATTGGGCGCTAAGTGAATAGTTGTGATTGAAACGTAGCCTGCAAATTGTATTGTAAAAATGTCTGTTCTCATTGTAATGGTGGAACCATGGTTTCTTAGGGATACCTGTAAAATAATACTTTACTGAATTTAGATTTTTCATTTATTATCTCCCGCTCTAATAGCACATCGATTTCATGTGCTTTTTTTATAACAATATTTTAAGATTTGGTTCTTGCAGATTGATAGCCTGTTTAGCTAAACTGTCTGCAATTTCATTCCCCTTTAATCCGGTATATCCTTTAACCCACACTAAATATAGAAGTTTCCGGTGATTAAACTACTATTCATCAAGTTTAGTGTTTGCAGTATGATCAGTCGGGCATGGTATCCAGATTCTTTTAATTTACTGGGAACACTTCTACTGTCGGAAAATAGTGTTGTAATATTCTGTTTCAGAGAAATGGGCTAACTTTAGACATTTCTTAATTGCTAATAGTTGGTCCTGTATAAACTGAGGCAGTATTGTGAATTCTGTTACATTTCACTGGTGTTATTTTGTGGACTGTACACTGTACAACCAGCTCCTTTCGTAACTTTGGAGCCATCTGTGTATAGGAAGTATGCATTAGGGAATTTAAAATCTAATTTGTAAGGAGTTGTACATTATTTATCGATTTTGAAAGCTGGATATCGTAATTGTAAAAACCAGTGAGGATATAATAATGCGAGCATTTGGTAGCATGGTTCAGGTCAAATTGAAATTGAGGTAGTAAATCAGCTTGCTCTAGTGTTGAAGTGAACTGCGACAGAGCACAGAATTGTTACACCAATATTGAAGTTTTTTTTTCTGCCAGAATTTTAAATTAAGGATTCTGGGCTTAATTCTACTAATCCTCAATACCAAGGGATGCCGTTTAATACAAATATGATCTGTGAGAAAACGTGCCGCTAGTAAGTTTCTTCTTACATCAAAGATACTTGGCCTCCGTCAATAGTGCATTGGTAGGAGTGGATGTGAGAGCCTCCAGATTGGTTCTTAGAGCTTTATATTGAATTCTGTCTATTTTAATTAAATGTGTATTAACAGTATCTCCATAAAGAAGACAACCATAATCTATTCTTGATAAAATTAGTTGCCTGTACAGCATTAATGCCGTTTTCACATCCGCACCATAATTCAGATGGTTTATACACACACCTCAAAATGTTGAGTAGTTCTTCACATTTCTTGACGGCAAATTCAGTAAGAACTTTACTATCTACATACATCCCCAGGGTTTTCATAATGGGTACGATTTGTAGGTTGAACTCAGCTAGTTTAAAGTTTGATGTCAATGTGATCCTTCTGTTTCGTGTAAAAAACTATTACACTGCTCTTACTAAGAAATGGGGAAGCCCAAATGTATGCACCTCTCTTTAAAATCAAACATGGCTGTCTTCAGTGAATCCAGTATTTTATTTTAGGTGTAGATTATGATGTCATCGGCGGATTGAGACATATAGCTCTGGTCCTATTACTACTCAAGATGGGGCTTAATATGCCCCTTGAGGATAACCTTGTAAGTTATCGTGGACCATATTTGTTGCCAGTGTAGTTGACAACTAAAGAGCGTAGAGAAAACATGTTGTATATGTATATTGCTTTAATATTTACATGATTAAATGCATCTGTCAAATCATGGCGGTTGATGGCAATTAATAATTGTTCATTAGAGAAAGATTTATATACAATTGTCACAAAATTAGACAGTGCATCTAATGTATTATGTTTTTTCTGAATCCGTTCTGATATTCTGGTATTATGTGTTGGATTCCGTTCATCACTTCAGCTGTGCTTTAATTAATCTTTCAGTGGAAGACAGAATGTAAAAGCTATACAGATTCGGATCTTTTTGTGGTTTAAGAAGGGGTATTATTTCATTGTTCTATTTGAACTTGTTGAATCCAATACTGTTGAAAATTTCAACATTTTTTCGCATTAGCGGCCAGATTTGCAAGCATGGAATAATGGATATTATCATCTCCTGGAACATGAAGCAGTTCAGTATAGCAAAAAGATTCATTTAATTTATCTGCCATTGAATCCTGAAGTATTAGGCATTGCTGATGCCTGCTCTTGGAGTGATTGAGTTTTAAGAATTCAGGCAACCATTCACCACCTCTATAAAAGATATGCGTTAACCATATCGGAGAGCTCTAACTTTACTCCAAATTTCTTTAGACGGTGTATTGATGGTAAAAGTATTGCAGAATTCCGCCCATTTTCCCTTCTTTTTTATTTTTTATATTCTGCGGCAGAGTGCAGTAGCACGAATATTAAAATAATTTTTCCATGTTGGTGCCCTACCATAGAGTTTGAATATCTCTATGTTTTTCTTTCTGGCACTTTCGCATTCACTATCTCACTAGGTTTAGGGGGTAACTAGTTTATGGCCCAGGTAATTTTTATTTGAGAAATGGAGTTCCCGACAGCATTATTGATAGCTTTAATCAAGTTCATGTAGTTGTCTTTGACGTCTGAAGTAAATTTCATGTTGGTCAGATGGTGGGCCATTAGTAATGTATATTTCTTCGTATTAGCATTTTTTAGGGTCCATTTTTAATAGTGGTCATGTCACGACGTGTCTAGTTTTTTTCAGTGGTTATTAATAAGCCCATATGATTAGAACCGAATGATTCGTTCAGTACATTCTATTCACATCTGGAAATGAGGGAAGTGGAACATATAGAGAAATCAAGAGCCGAGTATGTTAGGTCTAGGAATGATAGTTGACATTCTGTCATTAAGGATGCATAAATTCTTTGAATGGATAGCATTTTTTACCTTCATGATCATCATACGAACTCCGTAGCCTTGATGATAGGCGTTATAATCAACACAAATCAAAATTAGGTGTTTTATAGAACCGATCAATGAGATCCAAAACTCTGTGTCAATCTTATGATTATGGTTATTAAAAATTGATCCAAAAAGGTTTATTTCTGAGTTCAAAATTTTAAAATTTACGGCCAAGTTTGGCATTATGTGATTATTGAATTTTGGTAATATGTTTATAATAGGATGCTTAATATGATTTTTAATTAATATGCATGTTCCTTCTTAACCGTTATTTCTGTTTTTTCTGACAATGTTATGACACAAATTCGAATTATTTGATTTCAATGTTTCAGAGAGCATTGTAAAATCTATTTTATTTATTTTATGAAAAGATTCTAAATAGTCTTTAATAATCTCAATGGATTGTCTAAAATTTTTACCATTTAAGTTATTTATATAGTCACCAGAAATCATATGGTACAAGCTCATATGTTTAATTAAACATATTATATGGGAGAGTCATAAGAAGTGATTGTTTTTCTTGCAAATTTAAAAACAATTTTATTTTATTTAACAATTTATTTTAATATTCAACGTTTACACCGTCGTGTTCTGTGGTTTGTTTCCATCTCGAGGCTAGCTGCCGAATTCCTTCGCAATACCACTCTGGGTTTTGAACGGAATTCCGCAACTCATTTTGAACCTCGTCCAGAGAATTTTCCTTAAAGAAAGTGAGCCAATGACCGGAACAGATGGTAATCGGAAGGTGCTAGGTCCGGAGAAGCTCAGTCCATTGTAATTCTGAAATTTTTTGTTTGGTGTAACGAGAAGTGTGTGAATGATCGAGCGTTGTCTTGTTGAAACAAAACTTTATTTCTGTTAACTAACCCTGGGTAACGCTGAGCCAAAACAACGTACATTCTTTCTAACTGCTCGCTATAAAGTTCCGAATCAATAGACTGACCTTCGGGAATGAACTCATAATGAATTACGCCTTCATAATTTCAAAAAACAGAAAGCAGGTTTTTTCGAATTGACCCTGTTTAGCGACAGGTAGAGCAGGCTGATTGCAGTGTAACCATTTTTTTTTTGTATTAGGGTTTCTACAATATATCCATTTTTCATCGCAAGTGACAACAATCCTTAGGATGAACCGATGGTCATTTGGATTTTTCAAAAGATTTTGACAAATTTCTACTCGCCGCTGAGCTTGTAGAGCGATCAACTCATGGGGAACCACTCTAGCTGAAAGATACACTTTCCCCAGCCTATACAGCCCACGATTTACAGTGGATTTGGGATATGAGTTCTGCTGCCAACTCCCGAGAACTTTTGGTCGGGTCAGCCTCCACGTAACCCCGAGCTCTTCATCGAATGATGATTTTCGCCCCAAACCGGCTATCCTCTAAAGACTAATGTCACCGGTATTAAATTTCTGAAACCATCTACACACTGTTCCGTTCAGAAAGAGCATCCTCCTCTGCAAATTCCCGCACTAAACGAGAAGTTTCGGCGGCTGAAAACTTTCTTTTCCAATAACGGCGTAATATTACTAATATTTCAAATTTTAACGTCATCTTTTTAAAAAAAATGCTATGACAGAATTAAGAGCGATCCAAGGTTACTTTGTTTATTAATTCATTCTCTATTTGTTTATGCAAAATAAGAATATGACAAAGTTCAATAAAATATAAACGCTCTTTTTTTCTATAAAGGATAAATTGCAAGTAAACAAAATCGGTCATTTTTTATGACTCACCCCAATATTAAAGGAAGGGACTATCTAAGTGGTTAACATACTGGACTCCCAAGCGGAGATCCCGGATTTTTTGTATGTGCTGCCCTTAGATTTTTTCTTCCTAGGAGCCTCTACAGCTCACTTCCGGTGATGGACTTCCGGTGTTATCTGTACGAGAGCAGTCCGGTTTATTGTACGGCAGTGCATGAGAAGGTTCCGGGCACTAAATGAACATAGATGTTGATGCGCCCTAAATTAAAAATATATATGTATATTATTATGATTGTGATAATAAATGCTGAAGTATAACTCTTTTATCTAATATAAATCAAGAACTTAACGTGGACAATATCCATCGAGTCACATTCGGTAAATAGATACATACAGAGGACAACAGCTATTCAGCGCAGTGGATATCCGAGCTGTGGGTAAAAACCGAATGAAAATCATAACAGAAGCACCTGAAGCGGCTAACTTACCACTCGGTTTGAAAAAATGAAACTGGAGGATTTATATTCCATAATATCGAATTTATTCGAAGGATGGCATTACCTGCTCTCTATACGCAATTCGTTAAAAGCCTGAACAAAAACCCCCAGCAGGTTTCTGGGGCCAAGCCACGAACCCGGAGTCACCATGGCAATTTATCTGCACGGAAATCGGTTCCCAAGCGCAATCGGTTCCTGTTGGTGGTGTCAGATCGTCTGACTAAGTAATCCGTTCTTTTTCCCCCTTACGGAACCCCACCTCTCCTCGGCAGTTGCAAGGAATGTAGAAGAGGGAGTTTTCTTTACTAATGGAGTCATCCAAGTTTTGTTGAGTGACAATGGCAGCGTTTACACTCCCGGACTTTCCAGCCATTGCTCGCCAAATTCAGGGTAGAACCCGATTCAGTCCCGTTCACCACTTGAGTGGGTTAACAGGGTCATCAAGAAGATGAAGTCAACCTATATCGGGGATAATCATCGTAGATGGGATTATTATATAATGGAGAGCGGTTTTGCCCTCAGGACTTCGGTGCACGATTCAACTGGGTACACCCCAGCTTATCTGAACTTCAGACAAGAGATGATGGCGCACGCCTCAAAATACGAGCTGTATGACTGTAGGCAGCGAAGCTCAAGAGAGATAAACGCAAGTGAGCAGAGCGCTTTAAAACTGATCTTGGAGGAGGTCAAGGAACGGCTTCGTCAAGCGCACGAGGTAAGTGACAGAAGATATAACCTCCGGCGGCGAAGTGTTAGCTTCGAGGAGGGGCAGAGTGTTTGGGTAAAGACCTACCCGTAGTCCGATGCCGCTAGCTACCACTCCGCGAAACTAGTACCCTAATTCGAATTGGGAAGGATCCGGCGCAAGATTACTGCGACAGTCTTTGAGGTCGTACGCCAATGGAAGCAGACTGAAACGCGTCACATTCAGGATCTAAAGCCATATCCTAGCGAAGATGAAGATGGTAGTCGGAGTGAGTAGGCCATTGCATCTTCCACTCTTCACCAGGAGAGGGAGAGATGTATAAAAAAAAAAGTCATTAGAGGCTACATTTATTGAGGAATTCATTATGAAGTTCAGCTGCATCACTTGAGAAAAAGGGGTTACTATTTGGGAATATTTTAAATAATTACAATAAATCATATGAGTAGTTTTGTACCATTTTATTGTAAAGAAAAGCGTGTTTAAAATAGTGTTGAGTTTTAACTTTTTTTGGACAGTAATTAAATCCGCAGGGATTTTTAAAGTTTGTTGCCTGCTATGAAATTAAATCTGTTGAGGACCGATTATTGCCTTTTTCTTTACTAAACCCAGCCCATCTCCACTGTGTGCACCGGATCAATGAAGAATACGTAAAATCTTAGAAATAAAAATAAATTGATGATCAATTGAATTTACTTACAATTTTCACTTTTTTCACTAAAACTAGTACGAGGACTACTAGTAAGAGGAATTATTGTAATCGGGCCCAATTTTCGATATCAAGTTTTCACCGGAAATATCCGTTTTGAGGTCCTTGAGTCCAAAAAAAGTGGTCTCTGTGTATGTGTGTGTGAACAGCTTATCTCAAAAACGAAAAATCGTAGAAAGTTCAAACTTGATATTCCGTTTAGATATCACCATGGAATCCGAAGTAGGTCATTTGTCAAAATTCCTCTCCCAGAAGTACCACTTTACCAAATTTATTTTTTATTTTCTTGCAATTTTCTCAAAAATGCCTCCGACGATTTTCTTCAAACTAAGTTTATCAACTACACTTACAAAAGTCTGGAACTTCTATTTAAAATATTTCTCTGGAAAAATTCATTTAAGGACACTTTTCGAGTAGGGGTTATGTTTTTCACTAAAGTGCTATCATAGTTGAATATACTATTCTAGCATCCAAGCAAACTTAATTAGAAATAAATAGATGGCCAAAATTCCGAGTTTAAAGAAAATTAATTACCGTAACTGCGCTTTTACCGAACAGTTTTTCAGTTTTCGACGAATTACGACGAATTTCATTAAATTTGGTACACTAGCGATAAAATTGGTAATTACAATTTTGAAAACTGGAGTAAGAGAAAGTTGTATGAGTGTTTCACACCAGATTTTTTTGTTTTAATAAATCTGTTGTCAAAATGTGAATATTAGTAATATATACAAACGTTTTACAAATTATATATAACAAACTAATCCTTTTATTATTGACGTCCCTAAATACAAAATTTTATATAGTGAAACTGCAGACACATTTTTTTCCAATACTGACAATCTATCCAATGAGGAAGGTTACACGACTACTGAAATATAAAACACCATCGTTTCCAATACAACAGACTGACGGAACTTGGGCGAAATCTGACGAAGAGAAAGCACACCTGTTTGGTACACTCCTATCATGTAAATTCACACCTAATGACACTATTCACCCTTACATAGAAAATTTCTTGACACTCCTCTCCTATTAAGTCTGCTTTCTAAGCAAATTGAACCCAAAACAGCGAAAAAAGCAATGCTACAACTGCCACTGAACAAAGCTCCAGGATACAACCTTATCACCGCCAAATTACTACGAACACAATAAAAATATTTTTTTGTTTAGGTATAACGTATAATATTTAGCGCCACATATTGGGTAGCTAAAGCCGACTTTAACCTATAATTCATTGCTACCATCCATATAACTAGAAATTAATATTGATTAGCACTAAATTAATGTTACCAAAATTCCGAGTTTGAAGAAAATTGGTAAACCAGAAATACCACTTTACTGAACAGTTTTTTTTTTTTCAGTTTTCAGAGACCATAGAAACACCGACGGGTTTCTTTTAACTTGATAGTATAAACTATACTGCAAAGACACTTTTGTTTGAAATTTTGTGCAAAAATTTCACTAAATGGGGTTTTGAGGGAGGATGAACTTATGCTTTAGTCAAAAATGTCATTTTATTTGTTTTGTTTAGCTTTATACAAAGCATTCTATAAATGAATATTCTAAAAATTTAACATCCTAAAGTGTATCAACTAAATTTGCTCTGTGCAAATCTATGTTATCACAATGTTTGACAAATGCAACCTAACGATGATGGTCGAACGCCCAAAACAGGTCGATGACCATAAAAAGAAGCAGGCTATCTCGGAAAATATCTATGATGCTTTCGAGCACTGGGCAACCAACCACAACCACAACAAATAACAATCTAAAGTTTGAATTGTATACAGTTTCGCACACATATTTCTGTGTATAAACCATCACTACAATAATACTTCCAATCTGTAAAAATAAATCATCTTGATTTGTAGATATTTTGCAAAAATTCAAAAAAAATAAAATAAAATAAATAAAAACTTGCTTGCTGATGATGGCTTTACTAACAGGTCTCACTTCAAATTTCAGCGCAGCAGCCCTTTGGACACATACACCATTGATACAAAAGTAATTCCGTAAGAGACATTCTAAAATAACCAAAATTAATATTTTAGGAATATTGCATTCTTAAATAGATGCAGTTCAATACAATTTAAAAAGGTAAAAAGTCAATAAACAATGGTTTTATCATTAATAATTGTTAATTTTTTTAACTTACGTAAATTAATGTTAAGTACTTGAAATATTTCCAGCAATTCCCGGGGAATCCCTTATAATGTGGATCTTGTTTGTGGTAATTTAATGTAATCTATCTATATCTTTAAGAATCCATTGTCAATTGTTTGTTCCATTGCCACTTGTAAAATTGTCAGATGTTTATTTCATAGTTGTTTATTAAATGAATTTAAAATATATTTATACCTTATCAGGCTTTTTTTTTTTAAGTTCAGTTATAAACGATTATTTTAGTAAATGTTCTGTCTTACTTAATATGTACATAGAATAGATTTTAATATTTAGTAAAGTAGAAATAGACGGGAGAAGGTGAACTGTTTGGCTAGCATAGTCTCTATAGTTTTTTGTTTTCATCTATTTGTGGCTAGTAATTTATTATTAATTAATTGGGAAATTGAATTATGAATTAATAATAGTTTGGTTACAATTTGTGGATGCAATAAAATATTGAATTTTTTTTTTTTTTACATTATTTAAATTAAAATATTTTTCCCATATTTAATAAGATAAAAAAAAAAAAAATTTGCCAACTAAGGAAGGCTAAAATTGAAGGCTTTTAATTTACATCTATATTAAGAATAAATAGTTTATTTTATTAAAAAAAAAAAAAAATTAGAGGTTCTGCCAACAAATTATTAGAGAAAAAAAAAGTTGGCTGTATGTTAAATCTTTCTCTTCAGCGTCACTGTCAGTTCTTCCAGCCTTCCATCCAGGTGTTTCTGGGCACTGCAGAAAGTCTTCAATTTCCGAGAACTATCTAGAGTAGCAAAACTGATAGTTTACTAAGGCCAGTAGTGGCATATGTCAATCAAACATTGAGGATGAAACATTGTTGAATGCTTGGGAGATGAAGATAATCAGAAAAATCTTTGGCTCTGTGAAGGAAAGAGAGAGGTACAGAATAAGAAAAATAATGAAATTCGCGAACTATAACAGGAGCAGGATTTGATCAGATGGATTAAGAACGGAAGATTGAGATGGCTAGGACACTTAATAAGAATGGAGGAATCCCAAATTCCCTAGAAAATGATGGAAGGGCACCCAGGAGGGGCTACAAAATGAGGAAGATTTAGGAGCTTTGGGACAACGTCGAGGAAGAAAACAGGAGTCTAGGATTTAGAGTACGATTGCTTTATTGAGAGAGCATGGGACGCAGGGCCCGCTTTAGGGGCGGACAACCCGGACATTTGTCCGGGGCGCCATTTTGGCCGTAAGTATGGGAAAAATATTTTGGTGTTAAATTCTCAAATTTCACTAATCGATTTTTTGTCCGCTAAAAATTTATATTTCATAGCGTATTTATATTGTTTATGTCTTAAAGCTAAAAATATTTACACTATTATAGAAAAAATATCGCAGAATTTGTCAATGACGATGCTTGAACTTGTTTGAACAAGCATATTATACCTCTCTGAACACAATAGCTTTAGCGCGCAAACAGAATGCTGCTCCAGCTTGTGTTTGAACATGCATAGACTTGCTTATATATACATATATATAAACACTGCTGGTAAAAATTCGGACCACCTAGAATAAAAATGTATTATATTTATTTTTGTTAATTTAATGAATTGTTATGATTGAAAAAAAATGTCAGTAATTACAAAATGTTATATTTAATCTATATACAATAATATAAGCGATAAAAATTCATTACAAAGTGTAAATCTTTCCCAAAAATAAATTTCGACTAAACGGCTTTTTAATCAAAGGGACCACCTCTCCGCTTAATTACTTCTCTTATAATTCTAAGCATTCTTTCAATCAATTTATTGATTGTTTCAAATTCAGTATTACTCCACACACTGTACAGTATCTGCCACAGAACATCTGGAGAATTAGGGCACTTGATACGAACTTTTCCATCTAGCTCATCCCACAAAAGTTCAATTGGATTCAAGACCGGGGATTGCGAGGGCCGGACCATATTGACACATATTTTTCATCTTCATTTTCCTTATGGTATTGTCTACATAATTTGGAAGTATGTTTAAGGTCACTGTCCTGTTGCATAATGATTTTTTCCCAAATCAATCGCTGACAGCAGGGTAAGACATGATTTTCTAAAATGCTTTTATAATTTTCTTTTTTCATTATCCCGTCAATACGAACGAGATCACCTATTCCATTGCCTGAAAAACATCCCCAAACCATGACCGAGCTCCCTCCGTGCATAACGGTGGGTATTATGCATTGTGGATATAGTTTTTCTTAGCTGAAAGGTTCCTCCAACCTTTCACTGTAATGTCCTTGCATTTCAAGCCCATTCTGAACATTTCTTCTTGTTTGCACCCTTTAATAATAGTTTCAGCGTTTCAGCTCTTCGTATTAAGTTTGCTTGACGAAGTCGCCTTTGAACAGTTGAGACAGAAATTGGCCTCGAACTTGTTTTAATAACTTCCCTTCTGATTTTTGGAGCTGTGAATCGTCTGTTTCTTTTACTTCATAAAATAATGAACTTATCCTCACTTCTCGTTGTTGATTTTGGTCTCCCGAAGCGGTGTAAATCTTCATGATCACCATATTTTTTAAACCGTTTGATAGTACGGTGAACACCATTTTTTGAAAATTTAAGTTTAGCCCTTATTTTTCGTTCTGATTTCCCTATTTTATATAAAGTTCAAATAGCAATTTTGGTAGCAACACTCAGTTCTTTAATTCATTTAGTCCATTTTGTATTAATTCAAAAGACGAAAAATCAACGTTGCAATAAGATGTACTCGTAAACCGTGAAGCTCAAGGAGTGAAGTAATGCCAATTAAATAAAATAGAATAAAAAGTAAGTAAATAATGATTTGTTGACAAACAATACAAAGTCCTAATCTATAAACAGAATCAATAATTTGAAAGAAATTATTTTCTGTGAATACTAACAAATCCAAGAGGTCAATTATTTCTCAATGAGCCAAGTGAATATTATGTTAGATTGGATGGGGGAGGGCCACGCCTCATTCCACTGCGACCTTCATTGAGAGGTCTATTGCGGATCCCCTGGGTATGACATCCTTCAGCTTCGCCCGCTTTATCAGGCCTAGCAAAGCCTGTCTATGGCTTCGGGATTACTAGTCCCCAGTTGAAGAAACCTTGTCTTTGCCAGGCCGACATACACACACACAAAGGACGTTTGTCGGGGTTTCCTCCTCGGCCCTGCAGAAATAATGCATAACGCGTTGTCTGCTGGTAGTAAATGGTGTATGTGCCTATTCAGCCGCCTGGAATGCCCTGTTAGTAGACCCACTATTGTTCTTATGGCTCAGTTGATCCCTGGTAAATGTGGGTAAATAACTTAACAAAGAATTTAGCCTGTCTCTGCCCTGGTGTTCTTTCGCACCATCGCAGATGCTGGTCTTCTATCCATTCCTTGATAGAAGCGTGAATGAGGCTCCTGGACAACCGCGGAAGGGCTCCGGGCGTATAAAGGTATAAGCCTCTGTTGGCTGCAGTGCCGGGATATAGCCCACAAAAAAAAAAAAAAGGTATCCTTCGAGGTATATTATGTTAATAATAAAAAATATTTATTAATATTTCGTTAATAATATTTATTTTGAAAGGTGTCATTTAAATGGCGAAGGTATTATGCATAAATCACTTTACTGGAAAATTCTTATTTCAATGTAACTATATTTTTCTTTAAAGAATTTTAGTAAATAACTAAATATTTTAACTGATCCCAAACTTCTGATCGGTAGTGTATATATATAAAGGAGCGGCAATTTGTCTTTTTGTCCGAGGCGACGTAACCGCTAGAACGAGCTCTGCAACTCGCCATAGAAGTACAAAGGTTTTAACTTTGCAAACAACATCAGTTGATTCAAAACCAGTTAATTAATTCAATTTGCCAGAATTTACTTTTTGGGTTGTACAGACGGCAAAATCCATCCGACAGTGCGAATTTACTGAATTTTTTTTTTTTACTTTTTCGTGATTTTCTTGAAATTGGCTGCAAAGATTTTCTTTAAACGTTGAATACTAACTACACATAAATTATTAACACTTTTATTTGCCACATTTTTCTGGGGGAACAATAGCAATATGCTTTTCTCTAAAGTATCACTAAAATAACTGATTAGTAATATGCCTTCCTCTAAAGTACCACTAAAATAACTGATGACTGACCAAGCCCGAAGAAAAACTTTTGAGACGAACAAATGATGCGAAAAATAAGATTCAAATAAAGTTGTACAAGGAAAAAATTATGTTCCTAATCAAAATGATGCTCTGTTGACAAAGTCTGCATTTTCCCTCATAGTCTAGATTTGACATCCCTAAATTTATTTAGTCTACTGCCGCGATTTAGGAAAAAGAAATCTGGTATAAAACGATCACCCTTCATTCCTTTATTGTATAATTCATTTGCAAATAAACGCTTAGTGGACATGTATTACAGATAAATAAAGGAGGTGAGGATTATACTATTTACCTAAATAAGATTGCATTATATGATAGCAAGCTCTCTTTCAGTCCAGTAGCAATGCTTGTGACTGCAATTTGTAGGATAATTTAAGTCACAGGATAGAACACCCTTCACAATTATTTGGAAGAACATTTTAAATCGGTATTAGATATAATAAATACATGTTACTTAATAAGAGAGAAAATAACTTAATTAATTTTGGAGTCTCAATTAGCCCCCTTTAATAAATAGTTGAATCATTAATAAAAGACATAAAAAAAGATAGAGCTAAGGAACAAAATAAAATTTTTCTTTTTTCTTCCTGCTTTTAGAATGTAATTGTTGTAGATGAAGTTTATACTAAAAAATTAGGACTGTATTCCTCCTATAAAACAATAAAAAAAAAATACAAATTTTACTTTTTAGTTGAAATAAAAAAAGAAAAATACTTAAAAACGAATAAAATTAACGTTCCTGAATTAACCGCCAGGTAACAGCACTTACATAATCTAAGAATTTGTAGTAGTTCAAATAATTGCCGCTAGAAAGCATAAGCTTATAGATATACAGAAGTGTAGTTCCAAAATTTGCTACCCGATCACAGCGCCATCCTTTGATGTAACAATTTTTTCAATTGTTAAAATGCGTCTTTGTGAAGGGTTAGCATAATGGACTCGCAAAAACAATCTTTGGAAGTAGTGACACCTAGTGACAAACTATATAACTATAAATAAAATTGATTTCTCAGTAGGTGTTGTTATCTGGTGGCCATATTTATAACTACAAATAAATTAATTTAAATTAGTTACTTTATTAATTAGAAAACAAAAAAAAATCTGGTGTGAAACACTGACACAAGTTTCTTTTACTCCAGTTTTCAACATTGTAATCGTCAAACTTTGTAGTTAGTGTACCAAATTTAATAAAATTCTTCGGTGTTTTTATGGAGAATATAAAAAAATTGATAAAATTAGTTAGATGTATATTATAATTGAGAAAATTAAGCGTACACTTCATTTTTAAACTAGAAATAAATGAATATATTAATAAAATTCAAATATTTATTCATCTTATTTCTACATTATATTTCTTTGGCAAGCTATTAAGATAATTCTTGGTATATTATTTGCCAAGATATTTTTCCATAAAAATTCTTGATATGATATTTTTCCCTCCTTTCTTTTTCAGGAGAGGGTTCCAATTTTTTACATTTGTTTTACAGCTAGAAGCTATAGAGGACTGAGACTATTAATATTATCGTACGTAATAACTTGGATACAATGTTAAAATGAGAAATTTAAGACTATTAAAAGAAAGATTCAAATAGTAATGCATTCTAAATAATAATTATTTTTATAAGCATTTATATGTAACTACCAACATACAGTTCAAAAACTTTTATCTAAATCTTGTCAATAAAATTTACAGGCTGATTTCATTTGTTGGTATTTGATTGAATATTGTATTTGATATATTTTTGAAAGCAGCTCCAAAATCTCTTATAATGCCTGGCCATTTGCTTGAAACATTTCTTGAGCATTCAATATTTATTTATTTCTTGCCTAAAGAAACTATATATTTCTATAGCATGAGATTGATCTCTGCTGAAAGCTGAACAAAAAATACAAACATTACAGCTTAATCTTCAAAGTAATAAAAGAATACTAAATACTTGATTAATAAACTAGATAGTAACAATAATTTAAATAGACTTTATTCATTTATACAAATTATTTTAGGGAAGGAGTTTGAGAGATCTCCTCATAGCAAATAATACCTTTACAAACCAATGTATATCTTTCCCCCAAAGCCTCAGAGTTAAAATAAAATAAGTGGTTTAACTTTTCTTTATTTTCTATATCTATTAAGTTAACAAAAACATAAGAACTGTGTGAAGGTAAATACCTATTTAACAACCTCCTTCTCAAACATTTATAGTAAGGGTAATAATCCAAAATAAAGTGCATAATATTATCATTTTTGCCCTCCGCATAAGTAAAGCAACTCTTTTAGAATCATATAAATGGGCTATTCCATTATAAAAAATCCTGGGGTGACAATCACTAGCTACTCTAATTTAAGCTATCAATCTGGTTTTAATGATATTGCACCTAATATTTACATATGAACTACCATTAGTCAAGGGACATATCAATCTATAGTGGATGTTATATGAAGAGTTGAGTACTTCTATGATGTCAGTTTAGAGAAAGAATGTATAAGTTATTAGAGACTACGACCGCATGATGCGCCTCCCAGATGTCCTGCGCTCCTACAGAATAAAGCATTCCTCTCATAAGAGCCACCCAATTAAAAGGAATGTCAGCAACACCCAAAAGCTTCGCAAGTCTTCTACAGCATATCTTCAGAGTTGAGCTGCTTTACATCGACAAAATCTTCAGCCAAAATCTTATAGATTTATTAAAAATCTTGGTTTTCACTTGCCATGGCAGATTTAAGAGCAACTTTAAGAATATCAATTGGACACAATGGACTATAGTGAAGTAGTTCAAGGCCCAATTTTTTTAACTGATCCCAAACTTCTGATCAGTAGTGTATATATTCTTAAGGGGCGGCAATTTGTCTTTTTGTCCGGGGCGATGTTACCGCTAGCACGGGCGCTGAGTGGGAGAATGTGATTGAGGAGCCCAAGGTCCTTCGAGGACCGTAAAGAAAGAAAGAAACTTTACAGGGCCCCGCATATAATTATATCATATATCCAATTAAATAATGACAAATGATGAATCAAAATCGCTTTTAAATAGTAGATATTTTATTCAGGCGTAAAATACAAAATAAATAAACTTACATAAAAAGTAATCTTTATTAATCATTAGTCACTATTTATCTTTAGCAGAAATCTTAATAATTTATTATTAAAGTGAATGCATTTTAAAGTAGCTATACTTTTATCACAATTACATCCTTTGAAAAATAAATTTTAATTCTCCTTCTAGAATTCTAAAATTCACTTTTCCTCTTTCATTTTCTCCTCTATCGAGGATATTTTGTAGCCTACTTGTTGTCACCAATAGTTTCTTACCATTAATTATTTTCATGCCCGATGGAAACTGTAATGTAACACTGTTCTGTAATAGAAATAACAAGAAGATGAAATTATTTCAATTAATCATTACAATAATAAATGATTGGTAAAAAGTTTTATGTGAAATATAAAAATATGACTTTATACTATTGCAAATACCACAGTTCTAATTGATAAAATTTACGTATTTGTCCTAGTATAAATATAGAGGTAGTGGGGCATAACTATCACCCTCCTAGTCTTGGCAGTTAGAGAAGTGATGATTATATAATGGCCCAGCCCTCTACAAACACTGTACCAACTAAATAAAACATTTGAAAGTAATGCCACAAATTCCGCACAGCTATCCAATATTATTTTTATTTTTGTAATGTTTCCAATAAAAGTAAAGGTTTTTATTAAATTAGCATTTCAAGTTTAAAGGAAATTGTTATAGTCGTTTTCCAGAAAATTACGAAAAACTAGGAAAAAAGATTATTATCTATAAAGTCGCCATTCCAGTTGATGGATTTTCCCCAGCATCTTATAGTACCCAAGCAAAATACCAAGTTTCAGCTTCCTTAAACTGGGAAGCGACTTTTCGTTTTTGAGATATTTCGTTAAAAACATTTTGTTTGAAGAAACCCTCCGTTACATAATACAGTGGGGGTTAGATATTACTAAGTGGGTGTTGTGGCTCAGTGGGGTTGAAGGTTAATCCAACGAAAACCACTGCGATACCCTTCACCAGGAAAAGAACGCTTCCACGCCTGAAAAGTATCCGGCTAGCCGGAGAAGAATTTGGGGTGGAAAAAGGAGGTTATGTACCTAGGGGTAACATTTGATAGTAAACTCCTATGGAAGAAACACATTGAATTAACTGTTAGTAAGGCCACTGGCGCCCTCATGATATGTAGGAGGATGGCGGGCAAATCCTGGGGATGCCTCCCAAGTATCCTACGGTGGATGTACACCATGATGGTGAGACCAGTCATCACCTACGGCGCAGTGGCATGGTTTAGGAGGACCAAAGTAGTGTCGGTCAGGAGGACTCTTGACAAGGTACAGCGGCTCGCATGCTTATGCATGACGGGGGCTCTGAGGACTTGCCCCACCGCCGGGATGGAGGTTATCCTCAATCGGTCACCTCTGCACCTAGTGATGGAAAGGGCGGCGAAGGGGGCTCTTTTTAGGATCTCTAGGGGTGGCGCAGTTGGAGAGGGGGCTTGGGGTTGGTATCCTCACCTTTGGACTCCCTCATCGGGCACCTCCCTAGAGATGGCATGATTAAGAAATACAGCTTCACTAAAAACTTTTCGTTGAAGCTGGGCACCAAAAGTGGGTGGAGCGAAAGATCCGCTCTTTGGGCATTAAGGAACATGCCATTAAATGGTATACTGATGGGTCTAAGACCCTCGAGGGGACTGGAGCGGGGGTGGTTGGTCCAAGGATCAAGCACTCGGAACCCATGGGTAATTTCCCAGCATCTTCCAGGCGGAGATATACGCTATTGGAGGATGTGTACAATTTAACCTCGATAGGAGATATAGGAGCCAGGAGATTGTTATCCTCTCCGATAGTCAAGCAACCATCGGTTATCAGTTATCAACTCTAAAATGATTTGGGAATGCCTAGACAAACTTAACAATCTAGGCAGGAAGAACAAAGTTGTACTTTGGTAGGTGCCGGGGCGTGTTGGCATTGAAGGGCATGAGATGGCCGACGCCCTGGCCAAGATAAGCGCTACGACCCCACTTCTAGGGCCGGAACCTTTTTGTGGGGTTAGCTACCACTTTTTGTCGGAAGAACTTAGGAGGGAAACGGAGACGAGAAGATCTCAACTCTGGTACTCCCTCCCCGGTTTGCGGCAGACAAAGATCTGCTTGGGAAATTATAACCGACGGAGATCGGATGCCTGCATTGAATTGAGCAAGAACAAGTTTCGCGTTCTTACGGGGCATTGCCGACTTAGAGGACACCTGGCGAAGCTGGGTCTGGAAAGTGATAGCTCATGCAGATTCTGTGGGGAGTTGGAGGAAACTCCATTACATCTCCTAACAGACTGGAGGCTGCCACTCAGAGAAGGTTCAAGAACCTGGGTAGCTACCAGATGAAGGAGGGGGATATACCCTCTCTAGAGCCCGTCAGGATACTGGGGTTTCCTTAGGGATCTCAGATGTGGAGGTGTTGTAGAACGGATGTTCAACTGGGACATCTGTTCGGGTGCTGTGGGCAAGCCTGCGGCACCCAGGGGGCATAGCACAATAGACCGAATAAAAGGTCGCAGTGCATTGGCCGCAGCGACTTTTCGTTTTTGAGATATTTTGTTAAAAACATTTTTCCGTATCCAAGGGATGCCAAAACCTATATATCCAGTGAAAACACAATTTCGAAAATCTGGCGCTATCGCTTTTACTTCATCTTATTTGGAGAAAGTAAAAATAACAGCGGGAAAAAATGGCTAAATATAAAAAATTACAGTTTATACCTTCTCAATTAACTTGAAGTTCCTTGGTCTAAATGATTTTTTAGAATTCCACATGTATAATGAATTATCTTCCAAATTTGCAAATATTAAGAATCCATTTGGTGTTATAACTTCACTTGAAGTATGAAATTTCTTCTTGTATGAAAATCGTTTAAATTCTTGTTTGTCCTGTTCAGTAAGTTCTCTGCTTTCTCTAAGAATGTGCGCTCTCACATAATGTTCATAACCAGAAGAAAGTGCATGAAAGTACATTAAATCTTTTCTGAAATCTGAAACAAATTTAAATTTATTGTTTGAAAGAAAATTTGTTTTTAATACATATTTCTTTAATTACTAGGGATGAATTAGTGGACAATTGCTGTATGATTTTACAAATTTTATTCATTCACTGAACAGAACAGGACGTTTCGAACTAATGAGATCATTCCCAGCTAGTATAAATAACATTTGTTTTGTTATGTCGGTGAAGTTGGCTGCAGCTAGATAGCACTGCTGTCAGTAAATGCCGGGCACTTCATATGCAGTTTACACATGAATGTATATGAATGCTAAATTTGTTTCCCCATTAAACACTTGAAAAAGCGCTAAAGTAGAATTATAGATAAGACAACAATCTGAAAAAACGGAAGTAATTTTATGAAACATAATTTTACATTGTTTTGAAAAAAAGGTAAAATACAAGTAAATAATACATTTTGCCCAGAACTAAACTGTAAGAAGTGAACAGCGGCTTAACACATTACAATATCCCAATAAAAATCGCCGTCTTTGGCCTTCATTGGCTGTTGTGCCATAATTAGGTTATATATTTTTTTGTAAATTTACATACTTACCATTGCCAAAATAGGCAATAAAACAATGTATTTATTTTATAAATATATATATATATATAAGTATATTTCAAAAATTGTAAAATAATCTTCCCGTTTTTTAATTAGTATCCTACCTATATATTATTTGATTACTTTTTCTTACTCTGTCAAGAGGAAATACTGTGAACCTGCCAAATTTTCGAAGTTGACTTTTCATCGCAAAATAGATGCTTTGAAGATCTCTAAGAAGAACGTTTTTTTGCGAATGGTGTATGTGCTTGAACAAAATATTTCAAAAACGAAAAATCATAATATTTCAATTAGGTTAACCGGAAGAGCGAATATACTTAATAGGTATCAGAAATATTTTCCGTGATAGCTTGCTTCTTTTCGTGGTCATCGACCGGTTTCGGGCGTTCGCCTATCAGGATGCGCTTGTCAAACAGTGTGATAACATAGATTTGCAAATTTAGTTTATATACTCATTTACACACGATATTTAGTTTATACTCGAGTGCAAATCTATGTTATCACACTGTTTGACAAACGCATCTGATGATGGGCGATCACCCGAAACAGTTCGATGACCACAAAAAGAAGCAGGCTAACACGAAAAATATGTCTGATGCTTTCAGCACACCAACCAAAACAATTACTAAATAGGTTTTTTTCGGAGGGGGGCATTTTCTAGAAAATAACAATGATTTTCTTTAAAATTTGTATAGATATAAACACGTATCACTTTATTTCAAAGATTTTCCCGGGTATACTTTCTACAAGGGAGTTCAAAGGTATCTGTGACATTAAATTTCTAATAATAATTTGGTTTGTTATTATTCACAGTTTGTTGGTTACATTGTAATCACTTCAACTACTATCTGCCCTTGGAATTCACCATCTCTACTTTGTGTTAGGGCTAAGTCAATATAACCAAGTTTAAACCAAGACTCTTTTACAAAAGAATCGGTTTACATACAGTTTTTTTTTGCAATACCTGCTGACATGAACTAAATGTTATATACTAGCTGACGACGGCCCCATTAGATAGAAACGTTCTATACAGTTCAAGAATGAATAAATAAAACTTGTAAAAACAAGAAGGAGTTGTTGCCACTAATCGTACCCCCAACCACTTATTATAAGAATCTAATCTTCCTATAATCTTCCCCAGCTATCTTATAATATTTTCTTAATTTCTACATGTTATATTTCTTTAGTTAATATACTTACCCAAAGCTAAACTAAATAAACCATCGGTTATATTATTTATAGCTCCATTAATATTATAAATGAAATAAGCTGGATCTGGTTGAAAATATGGATGCTGTATTATATGTAATTTGTTCTTGGCAAGTTCATATACCAACATTCTATTAAGACTGGTGTCTGCTAAATATGCAAATGTATTGCTACCATCTTCGTTCAGAATTTGAACTTGAATATTTAGAACTAAAGTTTCCGAAGTAATAACATCTGGTAACAATTCGTACTTTGCTGGAAATAATAAATAAAAGTCGATGAAATTGCTAATAAAGTATTAATAGTATGTGATCTTTTAAGATTCCACAGTTGTATTTCATGGAAAACACTTTAGTTTTCAAGTTGAGACCGCGACAGTGGTTTCCTAGAAACCGACGTTTCATCCATATTACAATGAGCTTCTTCAGTTTTGTTTCACCATGAAAGGTATTGGGAGCAATGAACCTTGGTGGAAAAATAGCGGGGCTTCTTCCTCCGTCATCTTCATGGACCCCATACTTGATAACTAATTTCAGTTTTAATGAATTACTAGTGGTGATAAAGAGAGTAGGGGAGGAACCCCATTTAATCGGATTCCATATGAGTTTTTTAAAAATAGCCCAGAAGCGTTTTTGGAAAATTTTAGATCTATACACTTTTATTTTACGAAACTGCTAACATTCCCATTAACTTCACCTTGTCAATAATTTTCCTTCTGTTCAAAATACGGGTCAAAATCCAGTAGCAAACTATAGTGGGATTTCGTTTTCGGATTGCATTGCTAAGATAGTGGCTGGATTGTTGTTTCAGAGATTATTTAATTGATTTAACGATAATAATATTCTATGTGAATATCAAGCGGGGTTCATGCTAAATGATTATTGATTTCAAGTCTGCATATTATTCCCCAGAAAAGAAAAGCATTATTTCATAAACTGTACCTACTCGTTGGAAGTTTCAACAAATATATGTCGAAGTGTTAAAGAAATTATACTGTAATATAGAGGCATGTGCCTGGATCCCTAGAGGCCTGACAGATCGTTTTGCAACCAAAATAGGTTTAATATAGGTATTAAACCTATCGCCGATCATGTTCTCGTTATTTAAATGATCTTTTATTAGGTACCTGCTCTTCAAGAATGAAATTGTATTGGTGGCAGAGACCATCTCCGCATACTGCAGAGTATGATAAACAGACTAAGCTAGTTATTGTGACATGTGGAACCTTACGATTAATTTAACTAAATCTAAAATTATACACTATAGAAGAGGTGGGAGATTAGCAAAAAAGGTACACTGAAAATATGAAGGGCAAACAATTGAAATGGTTAACAAATATAATGTAGTTTTCTAAGACGCTAATCCCTAAACTAGCCTTCGACAACATTTTGACTAAAAAGTTAGTTTAGTTTTGTTTGTATTTCACATATAATAATTTATTTAAAAATAATGGATGAACCGTTATTTCCCAGGATAGAGGTGTTCAATTCTGATATTCGAGCAGTAGAATGTTATGTTGCTTAGGTTATGGGGTTTCATTAGGTTTGAGAAACTGTATAGAAAAATGTATACATTTCTCCTTAAAAAATTTGTTTAGATAATTGCCTTCAACTTACTGGATCCATCACGATCCATACTTCTTGATCAACTTGATAATCAACATGGGTGGTGCACAACAGAAACATAAAAGTTGAAGTCAACACTCTACAAGCCTTATTTTGATGATGGATGAGAATCCAAAACCGGCAAGGTAAAAGAAAAATAAGCATGCTACGACGGGTAAAATTTCCCAAAGTAAAATGTCATAAAACATCCATCTCGTAACGGAATTTAAAGAAATCATTTGCATTCTACACAAACTGAACTAACAACTCAGAAATAGGATGCTTCTTGTTCACGTATTTTATCAAAAATTTGCGTATCTAGTAGCTGTCTTCAAAGATACTAAGCAGATATCATATCATTCGTTAAACTTTCTAAGGAATTTGTTTTTTAGTATGATGACACATAACATGGCCAAACTTTTTCTAAAAAGAGATCTTTTCGGATTCAATGAGCTGTCAAACAGATATTTAAGATGAAAAATAAATTCATAAACTCTAAACGACTGCTTAATTTTCCGTTGATTGTATCTAATCTTAAAGCTATAGAAGCAGCTATAAGTGTTTTACAGTCTAACCATACTTACTTATTAAAGTGTTATTCTTTTTTAAATCAAATACCACTATTTTAGGTGGACAGATCATTTCAGCAGAATCTAGGAATGCATCCACAGTACCACTATCGACAGCCCATAATCTTCCAAGTGCATCGATCTGCAAATGATTAACCAAGTTAACTGATAGTCTAAAATTGTTTCAATTTCACATACGTCATGAAAAAATTATTAATCGAGATGTTAGTATGAAATTTTAAATTCAATGTTTTCGGAATAATTACAGCTACAAATCAAACTTAAAAGGATTATTTTTCAATGTTATGTAATAGGTATCTCATAAAAGTGTTTTTGTTCAATACAATGCATATAACAGTATTGGGGCAGAAGAAAAGTTCTCAGCCTAGCCCATAGATCGCACTGCTACAAATGGAATTTACTGTTTTGTTGTGTTGGCACACTAGATGCAAAAGTAAACACCAAATGTGAATTTGATCAGACAAATAGTTTGTTTCATACGGCTGTTTAAAGTAAGTGTGTTATATGTTTTTGGCAAATTGATTAAACTTGAATACCGTTCCGTCATAAAATTCTTCTTTTTGAATGGTTTATTGCTAACAGAAGTTCATCCAAAGTCGGTGAAAGTGTATAAGGAGTCTCCATCTTCGTTATCAAAAGTTAAAAAAATGAGCAGCTCAGTTTAAACGTGTCGTATATCGGTTGAAGATGATCCACGAGAAGGCCGACCAAAAACTGCAACTACCGAAGAAAATATCGAGAAGATACACAATATGGTTCTAGATGATCGACGTTAAAGGACTATGAGATAGTTAAGCCGTAGGCATCTCAAAAGAAAGGGTACGGCACATTTTACACGAAGAACTCACTAAGAAAAAGCTTTGTGCAAGATGGTTGCCGCATTTGTTAAATACTGATAACAAACAATTGAGGAATCGAGTTTCTCAGCAATGCTTTGCCAGTGACTCTGCACCGAAGAAAGCAAAGACAATTGCATCGGCTGTAAAAATTATTGCTAGTGTTTTTTGGGGATTCCAAAGGGATTCTTTTGATTGAGTACCTGCGAAAGAGTCAAGCTATTAATGGAGAATACTATCACATCTACTTGACCAGCTTGATGAAAAAATTAGGGAGAAAAGGCCTGGTTGCAAAAGAAAAAAAATCCTCTTTCACCAGGACAATGCATTGCTCACCAAGGCGCTTTGACAATGGGAAAATTGAGGGGTTTGAAGTATGATTTGTTGGAACATCCTCCCTGTTCGCCAGATTTGGTTCTCCCTGACTTTCGTCTATTCCCAAACCTTAAGAAATTTGTGCCTGGTAAACGTTTCATGTCAAATGATGTGGTGATAGCTGTGGTAAATGGATATTTTGAAGACCTTGCAGAATCGCACTTCAGGGGCGGAATCCAGTTATTGGAGAAACGTTGGACAAAGTGTATTGAACTAAAGGGAGACTACATTGAGAAATAAATGCATTTTTAAAATAAAAAAAACTCATTTTCACTACTAGGCCGAGAATTTTTCACCTTGCCCATGTTTAATATCATGTAAGAGGACAATTCCGTCAATGAAAGTTAACTAACTGGATGCATTGATATTAATAGGAAACAGTTTCAATTAAGAAAAGGAGGTGTCTTCAAATATCTCATGAACGAGACAAAATTATGGCAACTATTGTGAGACATTCATATCACTTGTAGTTGCAAATAAAAGAATCGTAATTTTGCAATTACTTTTTTTTACTATTATTATTACAATTGCAACTGTAATAATACAAAAGTAATTGCAAATATTACAATTGTAATTTAGAAATTTCCTTCAAATTTTGTTTTATAAACATCTAGTTAGTAGGCCTTAATGTAATTTACATACTCAGCATTATCTTTAATTCAGCATTGAAAATGAGCATTAACCTCATACAAATTATATATTATATATAAGTGTGTGTGAGGAGGAGGGGGAGTCTGCTCCCTAGGAGTAATTTGTGTAACTATTTATGAAGAGGAAGTGAAAGAGCATCGTGGCCTTAGTCAGATATAAAAAAAAACCATACATAATCCAGCTAACTCATAACAAAACACCTTCCAAAAACCAGTGACAATCACTGATGATGCTCTGTGCAACTCTGTGTTATCACTTTTTTTCAAAAGACATAAAGGGTGCAACTCGTAAACCGTCGATAACCCCAAAATGAAGCATAATGTCACGTAAATACTTAAACAGAATACCAATTTTGAGTTGTGGCGATTTTTTGAAATTTTGTTCATGCGCACACACACACATACATGTATGGTTTTGGGCCATTATGTATGTGTGTACAATTGAGTTTTTCGAAACTCAATTTCGAAAAACATGGTACGATCGCAATATTACTTTCTCTTATTGCAACGATTTTCTTGAAACTTCATATAGTACTAACATACATAAATTTGAATCACTTTTTTTGGGGGTTCTGGGGAAACAGCAAGCTAAGTACCAAGTAATTCATCTAATTCCCACTTCCGTAGAATATATGGTTGTACCACCTATATCATGCTAATATACATTAGAAGTATTGATAGAATTTTAAATTTGTATAAAAATCGAACTATAAACTAAAATATTTGACCAGAATGCTAATAATAATGCGTTCTGCTTGGTTTCCTAAATAACTCTGCACTCTTGAAGAATTTTATGAAGTTATAATACTTTTTCTCCAATTTACTACATCCCGCTACAACTTGCCTTTTGCTTTCTATCGCACAGTGGATCATTATGCGATTAGGGAACACAGTTTACATTCCTGTGTCAGAGTTGGAAAAAAAGAAGTCATTTAACTGGTTAGAAGTTTTGTTAAATCTTCTAAGAGAAATAGTTCAAAGTAAGAATATCTACTTTAGCTAAACATTTTTCCACAGGGAGCTCACGTGTGATTGTGCATTTTTGGACAAGTGATCATGGCTTAGATATGGTTAAAAAACAAAAAAAAAACTGTTGTAGCATGATTATAAATATCCTACCATTATTCTGAATACTGAAATTAATCCATCACAACTTTTTCTATTTTGCCAAGCCCAGTCTGGAAATGGTTTTAGTAAATAAGCACCGTTAGAATCTAAAGAAGCAGAAATTGTATTCAGTGTTGCAGGTGATCCAGGCAAAAGTGGTGGAGTTGTTACAAAATATGTACCTGAAAAACCAAAAGTAAATATTATTAATTTTTACAGAATTTTTTTAAGGCAATCACACAATATTGACCACAAACTGTTCCTTAAGGGTTACTATTATAAGTCTCGAACGAAATTAAAGCAGTTCGTTCACTAAAATAGCTATTTATTAAGTTAAAAAAAGTCTAGGGATAATCATGTCTTCGTAACTGCATTAGAATTTTAGGTTCTTTGACATCCAGCTATATCAGTAACACATTTTTTTTTTTATCTTTAACTGTGATTCCATAAAATTGTTCTCATAGACTAAGGCATCAACAGATTCACAGATCGTGGTAGAAAAAAAAACGTTTTTTACACCAGTTGAGATTTAGGAATAGTGATAATGAAAATATATGCCTTAAGTAATTTCAAAGTAATTCCCACTGACTAGAAGCAGACTGATCTGACGGCAAGTAGATATGTCCTCGTAATTAGGGTTTTTTCAGACAAATTTTCTCTTAAGAGAAAATATCTATATAGACTAGTGCAAATTAAAATGCTATTACCCTTTTTTTCTGTTATATGTAAGATTAAAAATATTTATTGTAAGTGGTTTTCTGTTTTACAATATTTGAAAATCTCAATACTTACTTTGGTAAAAATCACTATCAAGAATGACTATGTTAAATGGATTGTAAACGCCACTAGAAATGTCCTGTTCTCTTTGGTCTAAATCATCATATAGGAATTCTACAGATGTCCAAGAAAATTTTACTGGTAGTTTATTTGCTAATATTGTTTGTCCGCATGATATTATCCACAACAGTTGCAATGTTTCTGTAAAGGACAGATTAATCAAAGAAAAATAATAATAATAAATAAGTGTAAAAATAGAGAAATTACCGCAGAATAGAGACCGCAGCGTGCGGTCGTGGCCTCTAATAACTTTAAAAAAAAATTTCTCTAAACTGACATCAATGAAGTACTTAACTCTTCACTTAACATCCACTGTAAATTGATATATCCCTTGGCTAATGGTAGTTCATATGTAAATATTAGGTGCAATATCATTAAAACCAGATTGATAGCTCAAATTAGAGTAGCTAGTGATCGTCACCTCAGGATTTTTTATAATGGAATAGCCCATTTATTTGATCCTAAAAGAGTTGTTTTACTTGTGCGGTGGGCAAAAATAATAGTATTATGCACTTAATTTGGGAATGCCCTTACTATAAATGTTTGAGAAGGAGGTTGTTAAATAGGTATTTACCATCACATAGTTCTTGTGTTTTTGCTAACTTACTAGATACAGAAAATAAAGAAAAGTTAAACCACTCTTATTTGATTTTATCTCTGAGGCTTTGGAGGAAAGATATACATAGGTTTGTAAAGGTATTGCTTAATACCTACGAGGAGATCCCTCAAACTCCTTCCCTAAAATAACTTGTATAAATGAATAAAGTCTATCTATATTCCAGAAAAATATCTTGGCAAATAATATGCCAATAATTATATTAATAGCTTGCAAAAGAAATATGATGTTGAAAAAAGATAAAAAATATTTGAATTTTATTAATATATATTAACATAATTAATATATTCATTTATTTCTAGTTTAAAAATGAACGCTTTTTTTTCAATTATAATGTACATCTAAGTAATTTTTTTAGTATTTGTAATTTTCTCCATAAAAACACTGGCGAATTTTATTAAATTTGGTATACTAACTATAAAGTTTGTCGATTACAATTTTGAAAACTGGAGCAAGAGAAACTTGTGTGTGTATTTCATACCAGACTTTTTTTGTTTTCTAATTAATAAAGTAACTAATTTATTAAAATTAGTATATTTATAGTTACAAATATGGCCACCAGATAACAACACCTACTGAGAAATCAATTTCCATTTATGGTTATATAGTTTGTCACTAGGTGTCACTACTTCCAAAGATTGTTTTTGCGAGTCCATTTACGCTAATTCCCAAAGCGCATTTTGAAAACTTTTGTCTATCAGAGGATGGCGCTGTGATCGGGTGGCGAATTTTGGAACTACAAATCTGTAAATCTATAAGCTTATGCTTTCTAGCGGCAATTATTTGAACTACTGCAAACTCTAGGTTAAGTAAGTGCTGTTTCCTGGCGGTGAATTCAGAAACGTTAATTTTGTTCGTTTTAACTATTTTCAACTTATTTCAACTAAAATGTAAAATTTGAATTTTTGTTTGTTTGTTTTATAAGAATGCAGTACTGTTTTTTTAGTACAAATTTATCTACAACAATTACATTTTTAAAGCAGTTAGAAAAAAAAAAAATTATATTTGTTCCTTAGCTCTTTTTTTTTTTACGTCTTTTATTAATTATTCAATTATTTGTTACAGGGGGCTGGCTAATTGTGACTCTGAAATTAATTAGGTTATTTTCTCTTTATTAAGTTACATGT